>QNGE01001561.1:26591-72374 GCA_008508345.1 Paragonimus westermani
AATAATTCCTGGATATTTTTTACATACCGTTTTGTTGACTTCACCGTACATTTATTCGGAAGCATCACCATCACTCTTCGAGTTTGACTGGTATAAAGGACATACGAGAGTTATCGCACAACGTCGCTGGCTTTTTCATTTGTGTGGGTGTTTGGGCTGGTGGAGTGAGCTCACGGCGACATTTCTCAGCTCCTTGTACTTGTTGATCTATCGATGCCGAACATTCGTCATCCCACGTTGCATCCGCAATTGCTTTTTTCGTCGTCCGAACCTAACCTCTGGTGTTGTCTTTCTCTCAAGTGGTGACCTATCCAGTTCAACGGATTTTGAATTGTCAGTGATTCACTCCCTTGTTTAATACACGTCTTCTTTTCATTTGTACGCACACCTTCCGTACGCGTCCGTTACCGTTACAGCTTCTGTTGATGTAACCATATTTTGGCCATTCTTATCGTCTGATTGATTACAAGTGTAAAAACACTCTTGGAAAATACGGCAATTTCGGGGTGCGGAGTAAGGTTACTAGTTTGTTTTGAGAATCTAAAATTGCCTTGAAACGATTCACAGAAATGCGATTTACCACCTCAGAAGGAAGACTGTTCCACGTGTTAATGACCGCGTAGGATTTCAGCGATTTCTGCGGTTTGTTCGAGGGTTCCTGGTTGAGGGCCCAAGCCACCTGGATCCAGTCGTTTTGTGCGTTCTATGTCCGGAGTTCTTTGTTGACTCGGAAGAGAGTCACTGAAAACAGGGTGTAGCACCACACTTGGAGGTCACAGAAAGTACCGAGAACAGAATGAAAGACTAATCTAAAAGTCTCTTAAATAAGTGAGAATCCAATAGCACTTTGAAACGGTCCATAGAAGAGCAGCTAACAACCTCTAATGGGGGTTCGTTCCGGCGGTTAATAACCCAGAAGGAGAACTGTTGCCTAAGGAAGATCCGGAGCTGAAGCTTATAGGGTTCCTCGTAGTGAACCCTCCGACTGTTAACAGCTACTGGAGTAGAGTATTGCTCCGTGAGTTCCGAGCAGAGTCCCAGAAACCCAAATTTTGAAGAACATGAGTCTCATGACCAGACACGTGGGAAGAATGCCACAAGCCAGTGACCATTTTGTGGTTACTCGCTGGACACACCGAATGGCGAGTATGCCCCTCTTCAAACCGGTGTATACGACTTGATATGCATATACGAGCAGCTGTCTTGTATACACCGTGTAAGATGTTCGGAGGCATGTTTGTCTCTGTGGATAAAGGCACCTTTTATCGTTCCACGTTCCCAAATCCAGTTTTGCTTGCCATCTGGTGGTGGTAACAGAAAGATGAACCAGAAGACAGCCAAATCTTTAGGATTTTTTAAGCCGACTTTCGCGGTCTTTTGTGCAGATCGCGGCTGAAACTAGTCAACGCACACGGAACGAATAGGGAGTGACAGTTATGTCAACGCTGTGCACGAGTATCCTAAACCAGCGGAAAGTAACAAAAAAGGGAGACAATTGCAGTTAATCTACCGCCGAGTGTTGCGTAACACATCTTCGCAAACACTCTTTGCCTGCCTTCTTGGCCTTATGTTACCTGCACACTTTTTGAACTTTTTTTCACGAATAAGGTTCAGGCGTATCCTTCAAGCGACATATGTGGGCGCCTACTGTCGTTTAGAGGGAGACTCTAGTCAGCCGACCACCATTTTAGACGGTCGAGGTCAATCTGCAACGCACTAGGATCAGGAGTATTCTAGAATTCTTAAATCATCCACACAAAGAACAGGGTTGCTATGAATGAGGTCGGTAATATCAGTGAAGTATATCAGAAACAACACCGGACCAAGTACGGATTCCAGGTAAACGCCAGTGTAGTTCCGACAGAGGAAACAAAGGTCAGAACCAGTTTTACTCTGCATGTTCTGTTACTAAGAAAAGATGTAATCCGTCGACGAACCACACCTTGGCTTCCACAAGCTCCTAGTTTGTGTACAAGGGGACCGTATGGGACACGATCAAAGGCTTAGGAAAAGCCGTGGGAGGTAACATCCGAGATATGACCACTGTCTTTGACTTTCATCAGGCCACCCATGAAACTTAACTCATCTTTTATGTATGATCGATTGGGAAGAAAGCCATGCTGAGTAGAGCTGAAAGGGTTATTTGAGAAGTGCTCAAAGATGGCGCATTTTGACAGATTCTTTAATGTCTTGCATGGGATACTGGTGCGGCCGATCGACTGATAGCCAGCAGGTGAGCGACGTTCGCCTGTCTTAAATACAGGCGTGAAAGTGACCTCACTGCATGCCTCCAAAACACTGCTTGTCCGAAATATCCGTTCAGACGGCTTACGGAGGGTCACTGACATACCAGCGGTAGCTCCTTTGAGAATCCGGGGATACATTTCGTCTCAATTTTGGTACGTGTTCTCAGGATAACCATCAGTTTTCGGGGTCCTTCGGCAAATGAAGGTACTGATAGTTCGTCAATTGTAGCACCTTTTGCTGATTTTCAAAGATGTGTTCCCAAGTTGGAATTAGCTAATGATATCCCACGGCTTTGTTCGTTCTTGAAGGGTCAGAGGAAAACAGGATGTTCCTACAGGGCAAATTTATATATTCTTTATATATTTGTATATCCACACGGGTGATTTCCTGTTACCGTAAGACTAGGCTCATTGATGTGACAGCGGACATACTACAGCGTTTGTTTACACCACTTCCAGAAGCGGACCTTCATGAATACCTTGTTTACAATTTAGAAGCAGAGCAAGGAAATGGTGCGCCAAACCTGCAGCATTTGGTTTATCCACCAACAGACGTTGACGTTTCCCCACATGAGAGACACGTATCAAACAGCATAACCTTTTTCACTTGCAGAAAAGCTGACGGTAAACAGCAACTGTTTATTTTCTACCGAACGCAATCTGTCCCAAGCGGTAGGTAAATAACACCACCAAAACGTTCACTATAGACCATCGAACAACGCATGGCATAGGCAATTAAGGATAAGTGGTACATTGAAAAGAAAAGAGAACTGAGGTGTCAAATATAAGGCACTAGGAATAACGTGAGGAGTAAAAAAACTACAGGAAATATGCAACGTGGGTTAATGCCTCCTAGTCGCCGCGATTAACACATTTCTGCACACTCCCTCTTTACCCCCAAAAATGCACCATTCGGACCCACATACAAATGAGGTTGTATGCTGTTTGGAGTTGAGTAACTGGTGGGGTTGACACTAGTCGGCGATGGCGTTCCATTCATTCTTTTCAGGCTACGTAAATCCCGCTGTAGTCTGGCTTTTTTACGCGGGTAACTCGGAATTTGTTCTACATTTTCTCGCTGTTACTGTCTATTCATATTTCTGTCCCACTGGTGCCCTGTGCATCAAACACCGGGTAAGACTACTGCTGTTCGTTATGGAATAACAACAATTAGTTACGTATTAAATTATTTGTGTTACATGGCATCCGACTATTTTTCCGCTTTATCGTGTCTGTTTCGTTTTTTGGGAGTCACTGAAAACTAACTGTCCTATACTACATATTACTGATCTCTGTCGACAATGACCCGTGCCAGATATAGCAGTGCTGGGACTCAGTAGACACTGCTTGTGGCGGCAAGCGTCTGCGGCCGGTATGGCTGTAAATTCTCCGTACAAAACAGCATGCAGTGCCACCAGTGTCAGAAGTGGTAGCATTTCAAGTGCACTGACCTCGACGAACACCAATACAAACGGTTGACTTCTTCATCTTGCATTTATCTTTGCATGAGTTGCAGGTATGACGAAAGCCAAGCAATGCTCCGTCATTGTCTGGTCTCGGATGCACCACAGCAAGTAGGGTGACGCGGAAACCTGACACTGCAAATGCGAGGCTCTTCTTAACTTTGTACCTACTTCAATTTCTTCCATGGGGAGTAAGATAGAGAAGCACTAACGGACTCTGCCCGAAATTAAGCTGAAACTACACTCCCTGAATGAGCACATAGTGCTTGCGATCCCTAGTGTTGCGGTCACTAAGAAACCAGTTACCCTGTCAACTGAACACAGAGGTGGCGGCAATAAAAATGAAGGACAAGGCTCTCAAAAAAGGAGCGTTGTTTCATGGCGCCGCTTCTCCACGACCTCTTCTCCAACCGAACCAGCGAAAACAGTCCTAGCGACTTCATTCTCCCCGGATGTTACAAACCTGGTACTCGCGAGCAGACTGAGGGCCAAGACAACCAAAACGTCACTTGGCATTTCGGTGAATTTGTTAGCCATGCTCAGCACCGAGGTGGTGATGAAAAAACAAAGGCTTTAAAGTCCGCCAACGCCCATCTGAAATGTGTTTCTTTTGACCGCTCCCGGCGAGATAGGGCGAGACGCGAACAGCGGGCTAAGACTGGGTCACGAATCATAGCGGGGCAGAAGCAACAATTGGAGAATAAATTCGTAGTTTCTCCTCTCGAATTATCCCTTCAGACAACCGTACCTGCTGTAGAAAGCGGAAACACGGTCTTCGTCGTCGTTCCAGAGACCGACACCCTAGGCACAGGCACGAGTGTTGATGGCACCGACACCGCGCAAACGTCGTCTTCAGAGTTATCCACCCCAGAAACCACCAAACGGCCCTGCAGAAAACTCTTCCTCCCAAGAAATAGGAACGGAGGCAACCTGCTGGATCCATCCCCTGCAGCTCAAAAAGTATTAGTTTGGCCCACTTTTATAAATGTTCCTTTTAGTAGCACCATGACAGCCTGCATTACCGGCTTCCAAACCCCGCACCCAGCAAACGAAGAAGTCAAATTTTCCGTGGGTGAAAACTTCCGAACACCCTCCTAGGCCGTGAAATTTGACAAGGGCGCAGAAGTCGCAATTTGCGGAACCAAGAATGCCGGTCAAACGCTCTGTGGGGTCGCTGACCTACGCACAGGCGGTGATGTCGCGCCCACAGCCTCGAAGCAGGGCCGTCAGGACACTTCGGAGGAGGAGACCAAGTCCAGCTCTGCCACCCTTCTTACTTCTAAGCCTTCTTTCCGAGGCTCTTTCTCACACCATCCTCTCTATTTTCACGCGAAATCCGGCGAGGAAGTAGCTTTCAGATGCATGTATATGAACTGTCTGGGTCCGTTCAATAAATGATCGGAAATCAGACAGTTAACTCACGACACACAACCCCACATGTTTGCCTTTATTGAGACCTGGCTTACAGGTGATACCAGTAACGATGAGCTAAGTGTCCCAGGGTATTCAGTTTACCGGCCTGACTCCTCCAGATGGAGAATGGGAGTTCTGCGATTTTCCTTTAGCAGTGTCTCTCAATACGCACGGTTATCTGTGGCTTCCAGTCCTCTGATAAATATGACGCTCTGGGGCTTCAACTAACACTGCTTGGCCAAGACTCACTCCTGGTGGGGGCTATTTATCGCTATCCTTCATCCGACGTCTCCGAAGTCGATATCCTACTTGTTAGGCCGGAAAACATCCTAGGCTTACAACGCTTCCCTCATCTGCTTGTTATGGATGACTTTAATTCACCTAAGATAAACTGAGCATCAGTTTCTCACCAGGAATGTGAAAGCCGATTCTCTACTCACTTATCAACGCTGTTACGACGGAAAGCGTAGACACAACATATCAGCGCCCCAACGCGGCATCGTTTTGGTCAGACTCCTTCTTTGCTCGACTTAGTAATCACTAATGAGAGCCACGTGGTAGACAGGGTGATCATCAAGCCTCCACTTGGACATAATGACCACTCTCAGTTAGCTTTTGATCTTATCTATTACTGGTTACAACAACTAGCAAAAAGGTCCACAGTTCGAAACTTCAATCAGGCAGATTTCAACGGCCTGAGAACCTACCTAGGTTCACTTCTTCTTGACTTGGACTCCGTGGACCAGAACTACCACACGTTTCACAGCTCAATTCAGAAAGCAGACGACTTATTTATACCGCGCAAACTGTGCATTTTCTCTTATCGGCCACCCCTTGTGCGAAAGGTACGTTGTCTTCTAGATAACCATTATCATTTACTTATTTATTCGTAGAGCATAAGCTTACAAGGAACTCTGAGGACCTAAGCGCGTTCCACATTGTCCGAAAGATATATGGGCGGGAAATCCGCGAGCACACCAAACTTGTACAAGAGAAGATCCTCCTCAGAGCCCGCTGGAACAAATCTTCTTGCGTAGACCTGTGCGACGAATTCATCTAACTCCCTAGTTGTGGTCGAGTTATTCAGGGAGCATTACTCGGCAGTCCACAACGTTCTACCGCTGCAGTAGCTCATGAAACCGCACGTGACCAATGATTTTTCTGTGCTAGATGTTGAAGACCTTTTACTCAAGGTTAATCCATACAGTGCAATGGGTCCTGGCATGATCCATCCCAGAATACTCAAGGAATCAGCTGTTAGTCTGGCTGGACCCCTTTATAAGTTGTTTAAGAAAACACTCCCCCTAGTGCATAGAAAGAGGCGACGGTCACGCCCATATTTGAAGTGGATGAACGGCACTTTCCGGAAAGCCACTGGCCAACCAGCCTTACTAGCATTCCATACTAGTCAACGGAGTGCCCACTAAAACCAGCCCTCCTCAATCACTTCTTGTCAAATAATCTTTTCACTTCCACCCACCATGGCTTCCTTCCTAATCAATCATGCATGACAAACATGCTAATTTCTATGGATAGTCTGACAGAGGCCAAAGACAATGACCTCATTTCAGGTGCTATAGTCTTCGATTTCGCCAAGGCTTTCGACCGTGTCGCACACGCCCCCCTGAAGCACAAACTGGAAGCCCACGGTATCAGTGGAGAGGTTCTTCGCTGAATTGCCTCTTTTATTGATAATAGAACTGTTAGAGCCAAGACCGGATCAGACCTTTCGTCCCCCTCTTACATTTCTGTGGAAACTCTTCAAGGGTCAGTGGCAGGTCCTTTGTTATTCCTCATTTACATCAACGACCTTCCAAACAATATTTCTAGCAACACCCTCCTATACGCAGACGACCTAAAAATCTGGAATGCCACTGATCACAGTGCACTACATATTGATCTTGACGCGATGAAGCGCTAGACGGACGATTGGAGTCTCCCATTAAATGACGATGAATGTGATCCCATGCCACTTGGTGGAGACCCTTGCAATGTCTTCATGATTCAGAGTGCGTTTAGCACAGTAGATGTCATGAGAATTGATATGAAGAAGGACCTGGGCAACTGGTTGTCGTATAACTTGTCCTTAACGTATCACCACGAGATGGCGGCATATACGTTTCGGACGCTTTACGGGGTCTATATAAGACCTCTCCTCGAGTATGCTGATCAGGTCGTGTACACTGGTCTGAAGAAAGACATATTAACTTTTGAGCGTGTCCAGCCCGTGGTGATCAAGTTAGTTACCCGTGTAAGAAGTGTCACGTACGAGTCTCGACTTGAAACCCCTGATCTGTATCCACTTGAATTTCGACGACTCCGCGGTGATTTAATTCTCACACGTTTGTCCCTCGGAGTAGGTCTCGTAGAACAGCTCTTCACTGTTGCCAATGAGGACTTCCGACGAGAACATAACAGGAAGCTTTTAAGCTCCGTCCTAGGACCTATCTTGGGCAGCAGTTCTTTTCTTGCAGTGTTATTAATTGCTGAAACAGCCTTTCTTCCGAGGTTATCAGCAGCGCTTCTAGGGATATTTTTGGAGCTTTGCTGGATTATCATTTATTTGTTTCATTATGCGAGTAACCTTACCTTGTTCTTGGTATTAACTGTAATTCCTAAGAGCGGTACTATACCCTGTTTTCACTTATCGTCTTTCAGATCAACAGACGCCCGCTGACACTGAGCATGGAAAGCCGACTGGATCTGGAAATTTTGTGCCCCTGCGTCAAACCCGTGTATCATTCGTCGGATCGCTTAAAACTCGTGTACGTGAGCATCTTCGTGGGGGCGCTTCATCCGCTTTGGTCTGTTCAAGATCGAGCGCTTTTCAACTTGACGTTTCCAGTCTGCCTTGATGTGTACCCTTGCTCTGAACATTTCTGGGCGTTTGTAGTGGCCTGATCAATCAAATAATAAGAACTAACCAATGTATGGCAACACTGAAAGAAGCTCTAACGGTAATGGGTGTGTACAGAAAGTATACGTATAAGCAAAAGGAAGACATCCCATAAATGGCAATGAATCATTAGCAAGTCAAACTCCACGGGATCGAATAGGCCACCGCTCGAGAGAAAGACAGCGCCAAGTGGTAGGTCCGGGGGACGACTGATGGATAATTCCATACCCGACGTGGAATGACGAACGTTCGGCTTCGATAGGTAAACATACAAGCGGAGCTAGAGAAATGTCCGCCGTGCGGTTAATAAACCAGCCCACATATCCACGCAAACGAAGAGGACAGAGACGGCGCGGGGTAACTCCCGTTTTATTGATCATGACTACCAAATTGAAATAAGTGATGATGATGATTTCAAACGAGTGTACAGGCGAAGATAACCAAACGACAAGCATAAAAATATACAAAAGAGTTGCAAAATATAATTATGAACTGTGGACACTACAATACGCCCACTCCGAAGCGTTTGTGAGTTCAAAGCACGAAGAATGAACAGCAGTGAGGAGAAAAATGAACCAAACCCTCGACAACCATATTACGTATGATAATCCGCTAGGTGTCTGGGCCAGTGTACCGACCACCCTCTACGTGTAGTACGTTGTTCAAGAACACAAGGGACTGAGCTGCCGATGGATGTAATACTGTTGGTGGTGGGGAGGATTTGTTTTCAGTCAATATCGGGTCAGGTGGACCAACATCCTGATCAGCGTGAGCTGGTTTCAGTCGATCAATGGACACGGGTTCGTTTCGTTCAGACCTTTCTATAATGAAACACTTGTCGTCGTGTCTAACCGCTTTGAAGAGGCCGAGGTGTCGTGGTTTCAGTGGTTTCCCCAGGGCGTCCTGAAGCATAAACACGAAGTTACGTGTGCGCAAATCCCGAGATTTTTGTTCTCGGCTCTAATACTGACGGTTTGATGTGAAACGAAGGCTGGATATGATGTGTCGTAAGGGTAAAATGAAATCCTCACCTGCATCTGAATGTGTCGACGGTTCAGTGAATCCCTGGGAGGTGTAAAGCGCTACCGTAAGCTAATTGTGAAGTAGTACGACCGATACTCTCTTTAACGGTAGACCGGATTCCAAGGAGAATGAGTGGCAGGCGCTCTCTCCATTTCGTTGCGTTGGACTGGACGGTCATTGATGCTTTTAATCGCCGGTGAAAACGCTCCACCAAACCACTGGCACCAGGATGGTATGCAATCGTTTTAATGTGTGACCAGCCCGATAAGCGTGTAAAGTTGCGAAAAAGAGAAGACTGAACCCGGGTGCCACTATCCGTGGTGATTGTGGATGACACCAAAATTGACGATCCAATACTCTAAAAAGATTCTAACAATTGTCTCCGCTGAAACATCTCTAATAGTCACAACCAAAGGCCAACGGGCTAAACAAACGATGGCTGTCGGTACATACATGCTATCGTTGGAGGGTGGTAGTGGTCCAACGATGTCCAGTTGTAACGTCTGACTGGAAGAATTTACCAGGTGTATAAACTGTATGTTTGTGCACTTTATTCCTTCAGCACTCGATACACCGTTTTGACCAGAGACGAACATCTTTGTTCATAGGAGGCCAAACAAAATGGTATGTAATCAGCTTCAATGTCCCGCGTTTTCCATGGTGAGATAAACGGTGGAAATGAATGAAAACGGTACGCGGATAAGAAATTGGAACGAAAGGTCCGGGTGTACCCATCGAAATGTCGCACAGAATTTCACCAGTTTGTGTCGGTAGAGGAACGGTAGACAATTTAAAGGACTTACGATTGGAGACGTCCTTCATGTCCTCACTGCATTGCTGGGCAGTGGCTATTATAGCCGGATTGAAGGAGGGTGGCGATTGGACCAAGTTGACGTCAGAACATGGTAATGTATGAGCAACGATGTTGCCGTCACCATGTAGGTATCGGATGTCTGTGGTGAACTGGGAGATTTAGTCCAAATGCCTGATTTCGCGCGGAGAGTAGCGATTAGGTTTGACCTGGGAGGCAAACGCTAAGGTTTGTGGTCGGTTTGTACAACAAACTTCGGCTTTTCAAATGATGCCGAAAGTAGCGGATCGCCAAAGAAATTGCCAGTAGCTCACGTCCGAAGGTGCTGGTTGTAGCCTTTGGGAGAAGACTGCTCAGGGATACTGTTCACCGCTCACGGCGGTCAAATGTTTTAAAATGTTTTAAAATGTTCGCGCGACAGGGACTGAGACGCCGATAATAGTTGAACATACGCTTTTGATTTTCTTAACATTTTTTGAATGACCCGCAAGTGGATTACAAACACCAGCGAATCGTAGAGCACTTACGGGGCATACCATCGTCTGACGTCACGGACATCATGGATCGTGGTGAAAAAAATAGTAGGTACGGTGAAATCGCCACATGTCACATTTGCAGACAAACAGTCGTCCGCTCCGACTTCACGCATAAAGTGGAAGAGAAAAGGAAGCCCCTACTTTACGCCGCCGATATCGACTATTCTCCACCACCAACACAATTGCAGAATATGTCCCACCCGTCGCCATCTCCAACATGATGAAAATTGAGGTCAGTGGGGAACCTGCTCACTTTCTCCAGCCTTAGTTCTTTCAGGTATGTAATTGGTAAAATGTCGTTTCATAGGCATTAAGCTCTGCCATCCTTAGCCCACCAGCAGCACACAGTGCAAACACGACACTGCCATGGAACTAGCAGAGTTGAAAGGTTAGTCAGTTTGATACAAATACTCACCGTTTTCACCAGGTATAATTGAGAACTTAGTTCTCCCAAACATCAGAATGCGCGAGGGGTTGCATATCCTACGGTACTGTGATTCCAACATGCAGCTTCCCGTACGTCATCCGCCGCACAATTCCCCGTGCGATTCCCGAAACAGTTCACAGAGGGCATGCAGCTGCTGAATATGAGGCTGTAGTAAGCAAAAGTATATAATCAGCTAGTATGTTCCATTTTTTCGATTTACAGTACCCAAGTGACCTTTCTCAGCAGCGTTGGCGGTACATCCATGGGTGAGTGCACCCGGCATGTTTTGATAACATTACTGACGGATGATGTGGTGAGAACAATAAGCGAAAGAGGGGTAAACAATCGTGTCTTCATTGCATCCTCACCCCTGGCTGCAACCATCGGTGGTATGTTCGATCAAAAACAGCCACCACTTGTTAAATGCAGAATCCATCATGAAGAAAGCTTATGCTGGCGTGTTGCACGCGGAAGTCAAGGGAACCATTCCGCGGTATTTTCAGAAGGCGAGGCTATGGACCATGAAAGAAGCCAATGATCCCATTACCGACAACTTTGAATTGTGAATCAAATTACGCACCCGTCAAAGTCATACAAATATTTCTGTAAATATTACACTGAATATAACATGGAAATGCCTGTGTATCCTTTACATTGTTTCTTGTAAAAATAAGCATTGCATCGTCCTTATTGTGTGAGGATAGGTTCACGTTTGACTCAACGTAGCTCCACAGGCATCTGATAAGATCGCCTAATGGAACTGCGCACATTTTTGCTCCCACATTCCGCTGAGTGGTCCAATACTTTCTACTTAGAACACTCAGGGATCACCCGGGGAACGCTCAGGGAACACTCAGGGAACAGTAGTGTTGATCAAAGCTATCACGGGTATACACACAGCTATGCTTTTGGACCTGCCCGTGAAAAAGAAAACATGTCTATAGACAACACGTTTAGGTGTCAGTATACACACGCCTGTCAGTAATAACCCAATCACGCCGGCACTCACTTTGGCCACGCCTGTTGATAGCTTTTTTCTCCCATATAATGTCTGTTTTGTCGCTTTATTCACATAGCTCACTCACTGTACAATTTACACTTGTAGTGGTCAAATGTGTATGTGGCTTTATATGCACATTGATCACGCTCTGAAGATGCGTCGAGAAATGTACCATCATTACTATTATATTTCACATCAAATTTCAGCATGACTGTCAAATTTATGCTACATCGCCTTCGGGTCAACTAACTGTTTGAATTGTACACCCAAACGCACCCCCTCCCAGTATATCAAGTAGATAACGGCCAACGAATTGTTGTTCCTAGAAGTGATTACACATGGTACTATCAGATGGTCTTTACCATGAATACTCTTAAAGATGGCAATAACTGGGTAAAATCCCGCTACATTATTGAGAAATCTCTGAATTCAGTTCCGTTTGCTTTGTTACATTCTCGACTATACCACTGAGGTCGCATCAGTTTCGCACGTAAACATTATACACAAAAATTTAACCCAAGCTGCCTATCTATCACTGAAAGTTATATTCCCCCCCAAGACAACACTCGATGTTCTGAATGCTGATTAACCACGCCGATGCTGAAAGATAGCCTTATTAAGGCGTCCTCAACGTAGTTGAAGATAGTGAAGAGAAGGAAGGCTGTGTTCAACACACGTAAACCAACGGTGGCTGATATGCTCACCTCTCTTAATTGTGCGGGAAAGTGAAGGGTTTCATCAGCAACGTTTCCACCTAGCCCCTTCAGGGGAACCTCGATATATCCTGGTATTCCATGGGTTAACCGACAGCCTTGACGACATATACCACCAAAGGTGCAACCTGTGTTGACCGTTCTTGCAACACGATATTTAGAAGTGTGACCGATACATCAAGAGACTTCAAAGAAAACCACCTAAGTCAGTGGAATTTTCCGGTGCTCAGGTTAAAATAGAACAATGTGCTCTTGTAGGCCGTAGTTTGTAATATGCACTTTTCCCAAGGCGTTTTCCCAGGGCGGGTCTTTAAAGCGGTCCTTCTAAATTATTTCCACCGCCCACAAAATAACTCCGTGAAATTTCAAGCGCTTCTGCCAAAGCAGCAGCCAGGCCTCAGCATGTATCGCCATCTGTCCCAAGCACTCAAAAGTCCTAAGTAAGAGGCTGGGTTCTGATTATCTTAGAAGCGCCACCAGCTTAGTGGTTACTTCAAATAACATATGGTCTCAGAAACATAACAAACCCAGCTCAGTCAGTCATCCGTAATCCTGCTGAAGTTTCCATAATCCACCTCAACTTTCAGCTTATCCCTGAATCCAGTAACTTGCATTCATTTGGGATAGAATGTGTCAAATATGATTATGCCAACGCTGAAAGAATGAATGAAAACTGGTTGAACTCTGTGCACTTCGATTCCCAAGCGGATTATTTATCAGTAGATTTACAGAATCACCGATTTCGCCAAACCGTCCTGTTCCAGGATGAGGTTGTGGACTGACACTATATTCGATGGGATAAGGCGCTTTTCAGCCATCTCTTCATTATTATGCGACACCATGTCACCTGATCTCTACGGCAGGCCTATCACATGATGAACGTTACTGGGTGCCACACCACTTTTACTGATAGTTAATATGTGTCTGTCCACCACAGAGGGCTTCTTGCCCTCCAAAATGTGTCCGTCAGCAAATCTAACTCGCGTATTCCTCGTTTCGGATAATCCGACGATACTCGATAAGCTGCAGCAAGGTTTACGCGGTGTTCATTCTGGGGTATGGCACGATATGGACCACTGAGTTTTCAGCCAAAAATGGGTTAACTTGCATGTAGCTCATTGCAAATGTCCAGTATCCGTTCTGCTACCGAATGTGCTTCGGAATCCCCAAGCCAGTCTCAGCTGAACTCTGAAATGAAAGCCCTCTCAAACGATCGTCTGTTTCAAACCGGTTAACATCAACGTAAGTTGATGATGATTCCGTTACCGTACAAACAGAATTAGCTCCCATGGATTGCTGTTGATCTAAGGATTACAACCCAGTTGATACCTAATTGTATGACGCTATGGAAGTTCACCTTATAGCACGTAAAATCATCTGGCAGGTCCGCCCTTACGAACCAGTCGCTTTTACAACAGGTTCACTGTGAAACGAAGTGTCAGATCCGTTGTCCGAGAGGGCCTACGCTGTCACTGGTGCCTTACCCGGGCGATTGGTAAACACACCACTTACATTCGACACAGCACATTCTGACTCACTTTCGGTTTGTCCTTGTGAACCGATGTATGGTGGCGTCCACCACAAACCAGTATGACGCATGATGTGTGCCGTGCAAGACTTCGCCATATGGTTCGCTTTCAGGCAGACAAAACAGCTTCCGCCGTTCTGCAGCGTTGTCCCAAAGACTGACTGGTAAAGCAGGCACAGTCGGATAAATTGCTATTTTCCTCACAAATCGTACACCTCGTTTTCACCCTTTCACAAGGTACACCTGCTCCGACGCTGCATATTGAACAACTCACTTCTGAAGGCCCAGAGTGAGTTGAGTTAATCGTCCTGCCTTCTGAGCGAGTAGTCATTTGGCCATACTGACTACCGCCACTCTTCTCTCCACCAAATCCGGAGGGTCGCCATAGCTGGGTTCTTCTCTGGACTTAGTTGTGCTGTCAGCACATTCCGCCCACCTTTTTTGTAGAGAGTGAGGCAATCATCCAGTCGCCAAAATGAGGTTGATTGGGCAGTTTAAAGCAGCGATGACATTTTGCTGCTTAATCATCGCGTGACTAGCCTTCTTCTGATCGACTAGTCTACGCGAGCGACCGAAATCACCGGTAAGCAGCTTAGGACCCACGCAAATCTCCCGGATTGCCGCCTGCATGACATCATGCCGGTGTAAAATTCTCATAGACTCTGTAGACCCCACCTGTTTTGGCAAAAACTTGTCCGTTTCGCTTTGCCACGACAAGAATGCAACAAATGCGAAAGTTAAGAACCGCCGTAAACCAACTTTCCTGCAGCGATACCTTCAAAATATCAGAAAAAGGCGAAATAATTCTTCTGAGATAGATCGAAGCTGCCTGCCTCAAAACTCCGTTCAAAAACCAAAGGCCTGGGTGTCTTCTGTGACGATCGAACTGGGTCTACGTTCCAGATGTTCATTGTTAGACAGAAGTGCTGACCATATCCTTTGGTGCAGTATCATGCCCGGTCTCGGCCATTAGAATGGATTCGGATTCATCGGACCTGCGATGTCTTTTGTGGAACTCGATTTTTATGTGCCCAAAGTTAAGCTCCGTTGCTCTTAAAGTCAACTCTATTCCTAAGAGGTCACCAGATACTTCAGCAGAAACTTAAGCCAAACGGATATATCAGCAGTAGACTTGGATACACTCTATCATCCTTGGTTGGGTCGACACCGTCTCCATCGCTGCTCAATCTTAGGGGCTCCAACCAAACGCCAACCGTAATTAGCAGCACTCGGTTCGGGTGGGATCTTAATGTTAGGTAGAATCTTTGAAGCACTTGAAGCGTTTGGAATAGGCGAACGGTCCGCGGACTTCAGGGAACTAAACCTAACAAAAGCTAGAACGTCACCCTAAGTATGGATGTCCAGCCGATCCCGATGCAAAATAGGGATGGTTCATAAGATGCCGCCGTTGTTACGAGTAACAAAGAGGATTTCGATCGTCAGGTGGTTGATCGCTGGTCTGGAGCGACATGATCAGTCTCAAGAACGCCGCAAGTGACAGGACCGTCGGCATTTCCCGAAATATCACACACAACTATCCACACTATTCACATGAGAGGACAGCGCTGTTAACCGTCGTCGTTTAAGAGCAAGGTAGCCGGGACAAACATTGGGGAATTTGGGTATTGTTGGATCGTCCGCTAGTGATTAAAGTTCACATCGAGTTGCGCGGGAGTCCACAACTCGGCTAATTTCTTTAGCAGCATAAAAAAGCAGGAAAGATATTTTATGATAACATTGGCTAATGGGAAGACGCTCATGAATCTGCCGTTCAGTGTTATGGCTTAGTAGCGCTTTTCGGTATTTTTGATCGACTGAGTGTCGTATAATTTTCTTACAGACGCAAATTATTAATACCGCTTATAGTCCTTGTAAAAGAATTACACAAAAATTGCTCGTCCTAGTGAACGTTACCATCACATTTTTTAATTTAACACGTGGTATCACGTTTTCCCCCAACTTCACAAACACCCGTTGTGCAAGAAAATCTACTGTGAAAAGTTGAAGCATAAAGCCCCGTCCTGTACGAACACTGAAGAATTTCAACTTTTCGGCGGTTTCCATCAATCAACGAGGTCCCGAGCCGGATTCTGCCAATCGTTTGACGGGTTTCATAGTTTCCCATCCTCCCTCGCCATAGTCAAATTATTTCAACTCTTTTCGACGCTTTTATATCAAGTGAAACACCCTGAGGTTGCATTTGGACTTGTTCCCCGGAGTGACCTTGAACTATCTGAAACATCGACTTGCACACAACTCTGTGAAAGGCAAGTTAACGTAACATCACAAGTTATTGCACAGAATCTGTGGAACAAACGAATTATCCTTTTTCATACTGTTTGTCAAACTTTTGTAAACAACATTATTTTTCTTTATGGTTACGTCCTTATTACTAGGGGACTACACGTTCGCGGTACCATTTATTCATCTCCTCTGTATCGCCCGAACTTATCTGGAAGGGTCGCGTACACCCAGTTTGTTTCTCATATATGCGTTGAGAAATATACATTACTATAATTAATGTAACAAATTTGCAAGAAAATCGAGACTTTCACCTCGAATGTGAAGAAGCCACAGATATTAAATGAAGAATGAGCCCCTATAACAAAATGGACGGCTTAGCATTGTTCAGTAGCAGGGGCGAATAGAAGGATTCCAGTTTGCTTAAACAAATGGTCAGTGGTTGGTCGGAGAAGACTGATTGTTCGCGCATCGAGAGATTGTAGGAACTACAAGTTAGCAGAGCGTACTTTTCTCGCAACAAATTTGAACAAAGAACTCGGAAGCAGTTTTTCGCCGAATGTACCTTTTGAGCTTATTTCGCTGCATCTGATCAGGCAAACACAACGCTCTTTTTGTTTATATAGCAAAGTTCAGTATTGTAAAGCTAAATAACAAAATCAACGACCACAAAACACGGTTGGCGACATCCGGTTCGGTTTAGCCTGTCACAATGACCAATGCTAAAGGACGCCTGCGCTTAGCCATAATCGCAATTAGCTTGCGCCTCACTACTTCCGGCTCCACTCACACACCATATATCCAGCGTAAACTCAGAAACAAGACCGGTAGATGTTAAAGTGGGGTCTTCACGTCCAGCTGCGGTTACGACCAATCGGTCAATCAACCGATCATCCCTCTCACAGTCCTTATCTTTCGGAAAGTAAACAGAGGTGTTGCAATGACGAGATCAAAACGGAGAAGAAAGGCCTTTGAAGTGTAATATAAGAAGCATTACAGTGTAGGAGTATAGGTTTGTGCTGCTCAAAGTAGATAATGATAAAAACCGAATTTACATTTGGATACGAAAAGCCAGACGGACAATTCATCATATAGAACACCAACAAAGCTGAATGAATGGGTAGAAGATCGGAGACACCCTAGTTTTTGAAATGGGGAGCGGATTGATTGCCAGACTATTGAGCCTAACGTAGTCGTCGTCTCTTCGCCGACGGTGTACTATGGGTACGTTAGTAGTCTAATAATCCCAAACGGCCAGCGCATTCGCAGCCGCACACATTGCGACGCCATATATTAACGTCACTACGACCAAGGGCACCGGTGGTTTCCTTACCTACCGCGCGCTTTCGTTCTTGACCCGCAACAACTGCTTGTTGAACTTTCGGACGCCCGTTTGGGTCGTATCAATCCACGCAAACCTGTTCAACGTTAAGTCTGCCCAACACCCAAAATCAATGTTACAACGTGAAAGACTTGCCTGCACGTCAACCTGGTTTCGCTGCTTTTGACCACTAGAATTAATCTTTCCTGATTTCGGTTATGAGTAACGCGGCTGCTTCAGGATGCGGTCAACGTCCATCCGACGGACTAAACCGAGCCGACGGAACTAATTTAGCACTAGCATGGCTTCTATTCCGTCCATGTTTACTCGCCGCAGTACCTCAGTGTTCAGAGCAATGTCCGACCATAGAATACCTTCAGACACTGCATGTGGAAGCTGTCCAGATAGCTCACGTCACGCTGATACAGTGTCCACGTCTCAGCGCCGTGCAGCAGTGTATACAGCATCATTAAGCGGTAGACACGCTGTTCGGCGGCTACCTTCAGGCTATGGTTTTTCCGGACGCGCCTTTCAAGACGTCCGAAAGCAGCGCTCGCCTCCACCGCACGCGCTCCCAGTTCGTGGTCTACGCACAAACCTGTCGGTAAATTGCTACCCAGTAGCAAAAACTCTCGCAGCTGCCGACAATGTCTTTCACGATGCAGATTTGAAGTGCAGGCGCACAAGCAGCAACTCCGCCAGGAAACATGCTGGGAGAAGGAAGACGTCTTACATGGGTTGATGTCCAATTCAAACTTGGATGCTGCCGACGCGAAAGCCGTCGCTGGACGTTGCAGTTTTTCTTCACTGGGTGTCAGCAATGCTTTGTCATCTGCGAGCAACAGCAAGCATATCGCTCAGGTATGTGACCGGGTTGGGGTGCCAATGTGTCTAATATTCAACAGGCGTCCATCCGTCCGGCACTCTATCTCAACATCCTCCTCTTTAGGGTCCTGGAAGGCAACTGTTACTATGGCAGCCAAATATAAATTAAGTAAGGTCGGCGCTAGAACACAACCTTGCTTCACGCTAATGACGGTGTCGAAGTCAGAGGCGGTCGATCCACACGGTCGCACCTTTATCTTCATGCCCACGCGCAACAATCCAACCATACTTACGAGCTTACCTGCACACCCGAACTTATAGAGCACCGTCCACAACGCTTCGCTGCTCACTGAACCGTACTTCCCGGTGAGGTCCACGAACAGCGCATACAGGGGCTGGTTCCATTCCCGGCACCTTTCCTGAAGCTGTCGGACAGCAACCACCAGGCCGATCATGCTGCGACTCACCCGGAATCCACACGGCTTCTCAAGAGCGTTGACCTCGGAAACGTTCGCATTCGATCGGTTTAGGAGTATTCTGGCAAGCAACTTCCCTGCCTACCTCAGAAGACCGAAGCTCCTTTGGCCATTGGAGCATCGCTTGGTACCCCTACTTTCGAACAAGGGCACGATAGGGGCATCCCTGATTTCCCGCGGCATCTCCTGGTGCTCACAGATAGAATAAACCTGCTGAAGCAGAACCCATTCAAACGGCGGTCCGCCATTCTTCAGGGTCCAACCTGGCATTCCATTTTGACCTACAGCCCTCCCGTTGCACAGGTAACCAATTGCACTCTGCAACTCCAGCATATCTGGAGCGGTAGCAAGTGAAGATTTGATATCCTATTGGGACATGCTGTTCACAGTCACCTAATCTGTGGTAGAATGGCGGTTCATTAGGCTACCAAGCTGTTTGCGTCACACTTGCATAGCGCCCTCCGGTTGAGTGCAAGAACGGTCGGTGTCCTCGTCAACAGTTAACTTGGTAGACTGGATAGATGAACCGAAGATCGCCTTGGGCGAATCATAAAACCCCTTGTGTTGCCGACGATCTGCGGAACCCTGCGTCCACTCACAATGCTTCCTGCATCATTTGTCCTTAATTCCGCGAACACGCACGATCAGTTGACGGCGGATATTCCGGAACGTAGCCTTCTTCGCTCCATTGACTGACTGGAGATAACCACGTTGTTATCATCGAACAACTCCGGGAGTTTTTACGTTCCACGCCGATCCTCTTGTTGGTCTTTAGATACCTAAAGCAGCCTTCTTCCGTATAAAAATTAAACAAGGCGGTCGCAAACAGTTTTTTTGATTTTGAAGTTTGTGGCGTAGCAGCTGGATAGTATCGTGAAGTTAAAGTGAAAAGTCGCTGCTCAGTGCGTTCAACTATAGTCCCTTGGTCAATGTCTTCAACTGAATTGCTCTCCCCTTTTTTATTACAGATGTCTTTGACAAGACAAAATTCAACCCATGGCTTCTGACGTAAGTCGTCTGACAAAATGCTACAAGGAAAGTAACACACAGCTACTGAACAACCTAACAAGAATCTACGTTTTCCTCCGGTGGGTTTTTAAGAAACTCGGCCATATCTGTATTACTCATTTCATTAAATTTCTCAGTGAAAAGTTTAAGTATACGAAAATTGATCCACTCAGCTGTCTCAGGAGGTCACTTAGACACAATCTGACAGATTCAGTATTTCCTGAAAATCCAGATAGAAAGGTGACCAAACTCTCGTTGAGTCAACCCAACAGCATTCAGCTGGAAGCCATTTCTTGTGGGCTGAAACTCTGCAGACCTCAAAAAGAACACCAGTATAGAGTCACAAGCCCATTTCGAACATCTATTTGATCAACCCTCACAACTCACTTCAGCAACAGAAGACGCTCGTTGTTGTTTTCAAGTCAGGTTGGTCGACCACGGGCGTCAGTATAGAATTACATCTCCAACACAGATTACAATCATGATTACGGAGCATACTGATGTCTTTTCCGAACTCCGAAACAGAGGAAACCTGATAAACCTGCAAACAGACAAAGGCTTCTGAGTTTTGGTTATAGATAAGGCTGACTGTATATTACGGATCCAGCCACTATTGTATAACACAACCAAACTCCGTCAGGATAACTCAGCAGACAATGGTGCTGGAATTGGATGATGCATTAACAAGGAGGTGCGAGCATCGCTGGAAGAACGCTCCATTGACCAATTGACGGCGAAATCAATTACCCCCAGAGGATTGCATACTCCCCAAACGTATAGCGTGTCCAAACTCCACAAGGTTGGTGCACCACTGAGGCCAGTACTATCCACGACACAGGTTAGCATAGTGGCTGGCCCAGCTTTTCCGACCGGTAGGACAATCAATGGGTCAGGAAACTTTGAGAAATATTTTTGGGCCGATCGATTCACTCGGTAGTTTAGACTAAAGCAACAAGCATATAGCAGACGGTCAATATAATTTATCAGTACAGTGATTCACATCAATTGAACATAGGATTACCTACGTCTGAGATAGAACTCCTTCTTCCACTTTGCATACTGAACGTAAACTTCTACTCCCAGGGGACTGGCTATACACAAATCGATGGTATTATTATGGGCAGTCCATTCGGTCCGTTACTAGCCGATAGTTTAGTTGCCATCCTGGAGCATAATGCAGAAGCCGTTATCGGCCGGGATCACTTCTAGCGATATCAAGGAGATAGCATCGAGTATGCGTGATGCAGTGAAGAAGACGAAATACAAGATTAGTTCCACCGTTGTGCACGAACAGGATAAAGCCTGGCTTTTTTGTGTATTCCTATTAAGCGCCAGAAAAACGGCTGCTTACTGCGGTCCGTCTACCGGAAACACACTTGGAGTGGACAGTACCTAAACCATAACAAATTTGTACCGATTCAGTACAAGCGGGGCCTGGTGTGAACTCTGTCTTATCGCTAAATAAGAATCTTTCTAAGGGAAACATTAGCCAAAGAGGTGTCATTATTGAGAGCCACGTTCGAAGAAACTGGCTGTCCATCGGCATTCCTTGAGAAATCCATCAAACGAAGGTAGGCTGTCGTAAGGTGTTTGACAGCTTCCAAACTAAATGTCTACCTGCGTTTGTCATACAAGGGTGATGGCATTGCCAGTTTGTTGAAAACACATCTCAAAACTGTCATGGGACGCACGTTCAATGCAGCCCGACCAAACATGCTGTTCACAACCACCCGAAACCCAACGCCCCCTCTGGAAACGCCGTTACCGCTTAACGCCAAATCAAACATCATCTGTGAATTTTCTTTTGAATGCCAGGCCACTACACAAGCAGAACGGAACGGCAGTCATGGTATCGGGTCAACGAACACATTCAAGTTTGGGTTTGCAAAACGATCATAAATCCCGCAATGCCGGACTCAAGTCAGGATGTGACAAATCACAAGGAAACAGTGTCATTCATTGCACGAAACCTGTTGACTTGTCGATCCCAATCGAACTTGGAGAAAGCGTTCCGGATATGTCACGCAACAAAAATTTGAAGGCTCCTTCGGTTCGCGGAGGCAGTATCAACTAACAAATGGAGGCCCACCTCTGTGTACAAAAAGGCTCGTTCGCCAGTGTCAGATTGCTCTGATAATTGATGTGCGGGAACAGGTGTGAGTATGCGTGTTTTTGTGTAGTTGCTGGTTTCTGCCGTTTAGCTTCACAATACCTATGGAATTTCGCTATATAAGCCCACAGACTGTTGTATTTGCCTGATGGGTGACAGCAAAAGGTGGTCGAGAGATACATTGTGGCAAGAACTGTTCCTGACATCTTTGTTGAAACACTAACTTACTCAAAAATGAACATCGGCCGAATATATTTAGTTTTGGCAATCAGAATTCTGAAGAGCCCAGGGTAGTTAACAGTAAGTGAGACGATAGCGGCAGCCGAAGTGAATATGGAGAGAATTATCACAGTTTGTTTATGAAAGATAATCAAACGTGGGTTCATCACCATCTCTCAAAACTACTCATGCGAAGTTCAGTGCTCTCAACAATAAAGCAACAAACCTCAATCAATTCAACATTCCGGGTTTGTTGTCTCCGGGACTGTTGTCTCAAGCTGTGTAGGAACTGCTTCCGAAAATACCAATAAGGATGGCTAGGCTGTAGAAAAGATTCACCACTTCATCGTCGATGACACGATGGCTACAGCAAGGTATACGATAAGGAAACCTTTTATTTTTCTTTGTCATTCGCAGCCGAGTGGTTGATTAGAATGGATGAGGTGATGTTGTTGGAAACAGTTAGATAGAGTAAGATCCAATCGGTTCTCACTGTCGCAAATCGAACGGCATTGAAAACCGGGACTCACCGCGATACTCCCATGTACTGATATCGACCCTCCACAGCAGAATGTACAGAGCAGCACGCTAAGCCAGAGAGGCACAGAGCGAATTGCGATGTTGGCCTTGGGACAGATATTACACAATAAATAGCTTGAATAAAACAAAAGTGGGCAAACCGGAACAATTGAAAACGTGAAAATAAATGCGGCTTCAGAAAATGTTGTCTACTGTAATCTCTACATAACTTTCCCGCAGAACGTTAGTAAGATATGCACGTCCTCTTCAGTTCGGACGGAAGACAGGAAAATAAATTCGTGTTCCTTGCTTACACGTCACAGTCGAAGGATGATACACACAAATCGTAGTGAAATGCCATACGGTAGATCAGATGTCAAGAGGGGGTCGGTTGCGGACGGCTGTTGTCGAGGTAGGACACTTGTATTCAGTCTCCGGAACGCACCCCGTTGGTCGCTGCAAAATGCCTAACCGCGAATCTCGTGAGATGGAAGGAGGCTGTTTCTACCGCCGTATGACAAGCAACTGTGGGTTGTTTGTTCACGCATCATAGTCAGACCGTTTGCAGATAAAAGAATTCACAGTGGAGCACCCGGATGACAGGTGGAAAAGAACAACTGAGTGTGTCAACGTGGCCAGCTGACCAATGCTAAGTTAACAGCCGACGAGCTCGCGGA
The DNA here is from genome assembly GCA_008508345.1 of Paragonimus westermani. Classification (NCBI taxonomy): domain Eukaryota; kingdom Metazoa; phylum Platyhelminthes; class Trematoda; order Plagiorchiida; family Troglotrematidae; genus Paragonimus; species Paragonimus westermani. The sequence goes on from QNGE01001561.1 coordinate 50,044, forward strand.
CACTGTATCCTTGACCGTCACTGTCTTCTCTTCTCTTGTCTTCTCGTACAGCTATATAAGTTTTGTGGACGCAAGGAAAGAAGGGATTATTATGGGATTAAACGCGGCCCCGAACAACGCCGTTTGGGTTGCGGACCTGGTAATGCATCAACTAATTACAGAGGGCATAATTGAGTGCGGAGCAAACGTCTTATGGTTGGTTTTTGCGTCAAAAATACCTAATAAACGGAGAAGCAGGTAAGTAAGCGGATGACAATAAGCCTTTTTTGAAGATCCTCAAATCCGAACATCAGTAAACCGCAATAGCGAAAGTTAGTGGGCCAAAAAAACAGTGGGTATGAGTAGGCGTATTTGTTATACTGAGAAACATCACTCCACAAAACCAGGAATGTTAACATATGCCCCGAAAGCATGGGCTTGCGAAGATATCTACCAAGATAACCACACACTGGGACAGAGGATGCAGGTGTTGATGTCGGGGAATTCTCCCAAACCGCAAGGGGTTCCGGGGACGAAACAATTTCTGTTGCCACCGGAACTCCAGCCAATGAACGCCACCAGTCAACAGGGAAGGTACGATTGATGATTCCGTCATAAATTCAGTTTTCAGCCTGCCAACTAAAATTATCTCACGTTCAACGTCCTCTGCGAGGATAAGATAGGGTTAATGCAATCTCTTCGTAAAAGCTGACATGAGCGCAAGGGTAGGTTCAGCTTCCATTAATAATAATATTGATGTTGAATATTTCTCAGCGCATATGTAAGAAGCACGCTGGGCTACGTGTGTTCATTGCAGATGATCACGGTGGGCACAAAACAAAAAATAAACAGTACTAAAAACATTAAATCTACCACCAAAGATTGTATGAACGAAAAAATGGTTAAAGAAGCTCTTACGCACACAATGGGCTGACGAACAGTTCGCTTGCTTAATAGATTCAGTTCCAAAATTGTCATTGTGTGTGGGTTGATATTTCAAATGTTCCAAGGTCACCCCTGAAAAGGCATCCAAATGCATCGTCAGGATGTTCCGCCATTACGTGATATAACTAGCTTCGGAAAAATGTTAGATTACGTCAGCTTCGGCGGAACGTGGTTGAACCGTCCAACAAAACAACACCCAGCCAACCCTGACCGTCCAAAACCAAACGACACTAAAAACGGGGACTCAGCGCGTAGCTCTTTTTGTACTGATGTCGACCTGGACAACAAAATGCATACAGAAATATGCCAAGCTAACGAGGCGCAGGGTGAGTTGTGATTCTACCCACGTGACTGATGGTGCCCAATGGCTAGCCTGAGTTTGGCGAAAGCGGTAGAAAACCGTAATAATCACAAAAAGTTACGAGTGTTAATGACTGTCAAAATCCTACCCGTGACGGTCACTACAAGCGTAATAAGGCACGTTGAATTTTATTTATCGTTTCTGCGGGACGCTGGAGCGATATGACAATTTTATAACCGGAATAAAACTTGTCCGCCATATTAATAACTGTCTAAATGCTTCAGGAGCACGTGGGTCGTATTGATCCTGTCTAGGGATATACCAAGCGTCCTCATTACAAACCCGTTGGCAAATTTGTTGAACTTGACCGATGCCGCCGACCGGATTGCATGAAATTATGATACCAACGTTTCCCAACTCGCTTCCAGTAGTCAGGGGGCGATTATCAATCTGACTATTCAGGTTGCAGCCTAACCAAGCAGCTTTGGGCTTTAACGAAGCAGCGTTAGCTTTCATACTAGAATACTTCCATCTGACTACCCAATAGCCACTCCGGGTGGCCTACACCTCATCAGCCGCCACCACTGCTGGTATCACCGGAAATTTAGCCATTTAGCCTGACGACACCCAAGTGGAAATAGTCGGCACTGATTATCTCCAGCACTTCCACCTTCCGATGAGCTCCAGACGACTCCAGCTGGTCGGCTGAACGAGAAGGGTCGCCATCACAGAACCTCTGACCGATAAGGTGTCAACCATTCCCGCATATCAAAGCTTAGAGAAATTAAACTCCTTCACTTTTCTAACCAAAAACCATCCAACTGTTTTCCGGCAGGTTTTGCCTGTGCCAGTCATCAGAGGTGTCACGAGGCACCACGTGGTCGCAGCAGACCCACAGGTGTTTGCTGGACCAGGCAAGCTAGAAATAGCTCGCGCTAAGTTTGGATACATGCTCGAGCTAGGAATCATCTCCCGGTCCAGTCGCCCTTAGGTTTCGAAACTCCACACGGGGCCTGTAGCCTCGTGGTATAGGCGTCCACATGGAGATTATCGTTCGATTGACAAAGTCACGGTGGAGACAGGTACCTGATTCAGCGTATACGTGAGATCTCAGTTGAATTCTGCCACCGGTGTGTTCTCGATAACCGACCTGGTTTGTGTCAACCGCCAAATCCCGGTTGCGACGAGGAGTTTGCCAAAAAAACTGTTATCACAACATTCGGTTCATTCTAACATCCACGTGTGCCGTCTGGTTTACGAAACGCCGTAAAAACGTCTCAGAGTTTAATCGAAGACGTAATGGGGATGAGGATTTCGTCCACGCGCACATCCACGGATTACTAGTTGCAAGCGCCTGTGGAGAAAACATCAGATACATCTACGACAGCTCTACGACAAGTTAGCTACGTGCGGCATAAAGCTTAATGAGGATAGATGGGTTTTTGGTTAACCCGCAGTACAGTTCCTAGGACACCCCGTTGATTGGAAGATGTTTGAACGCTGGCCGATAAGGTAGGAGTAATCCGCGATTTTCCGCGTTCTACAATCCTCACTACAAGCCATCGACTTAATTAAATGCTTAACTGTTTTGGACGTTTCTTCTTTCATTTTGCTCAGCATGTGCAGCCCTTTACTGATTTACCGTGTGACTGTGCCAGCGGAAAACTAGAGCTATCCACATAGCCATCAAATAGTTCGATCGTATTAAAGATGCATTGGTCGCCGCTGTCATGCCAAACAATTTCAACTCATCTGTCAAAATGAGCGTAGCTGCTGACGGGTCAGACATTACGGTCGGCATCTTGCCTCTGCGATTCGTCTATGGACTCTGAGAACCACATTCTTTCTTTTCCAGATGTTTATTTCGGCTGAAAGAAGGTGTAGCGCGTTTTTTGGTAAATGTTAGCAGCGTACTCCTCCGTTCGTCACTTCCGACAAGTTCCGGAAAAAAACCAGTTTATGATCTTCATTGACCACAAATCGTTAGACGCTGTCCTCCGCAACAGGTGTGAGAGATATTCACCCCGCGAAGTTTGACTCTCTGCCTTCGTATCTCAATTTGCATCAAACGTGTGTCCCGTTTCTGACAGAGACAACGTTGTGGCCAATGATTTGTTGCAAGCATAGGTACTAGTTTCCCATGACTCAATCGACTCAAATGCCATGGCCAAAGTACAAAGCTCGGAGACTGATTTCTGCATTTCCTGCCGGCATCCAACTCCAAGTCTGATGAATCAGTCTTTACCAGCATCCGCGGGCATCAGTTTTTGTGACATCCACCGGAAGTCCCCGCCCAGGAATTCCTATCTTATTCCGGCGACGTATGTTCGACATGCTGCACAACAACGCCCTTCCTGGAATCGGGGACGCGGCCGTTAAATAGGTTCACCCCAAGGGAGTCAGAAGCTGGGGCGTGTCTGTGGGGCCCGCAATAGGCCAAAATTCTTCGTCACGCATCGGTCCCGATAGACTGATATCCAACTAGTTTTTCTCGTCTGTCACACGCGCACACCGACACTTCTGGTCCCCTGCCACCGTCTAACGGTAGGACCAATCTGCTCATGATGGCTGATTGTCTCATTCAGCAACCCGAAGCCGGTTCAATACCCAACGTTGCAGCCGGAGTGATCTCTTGTGTTTTCCTTGAACGTGAAGTTGCATATAATGTGGGCTTTGTTGCTGTAGTCACATAACTGACTCACTATAATTTACTATTGTGGTGTTCGAATGTGTGTATGCTTGAAAATCTCTGCATTGACCACGCTTTCCTGAGCGTATTGCCCATAAATGCGTCAATGAATATACCTTTATTATTATTATTCTCATTGCATGGTTGCCCCTTCACTGTGACAGCTGACTGCTTCGCAATTTGAAACTGACTGCTTTGCAAGAACGCTGCATAACTCTGGATGTCACCGCTCCTGCGCAACGACGTATCATCACGCTGTCAATGAACTAGCCGGGCGTCTTCACCGATGGCTGGAAGTAGTATCTGGTGCAGTAGACTCTGTCTGTTCGACAGACACTTTGTCAATGGTGTTGCTCGATATCCGCGGGGCCCTAAAGGTCGACTTTCAGGTTTCCAGGTTTCCAAACAACTTAACGGTCAACCACTACATTTGCCAGTGGATTGTTTCTTCAACGCCACAGATAACCGGATATGCGTCTTCCGCCAAACAGCTGGCCGTACAGAAGCGCTGTTTCCCTTCGGAAGTAACCCAACAATCAAACCACACCACCCTTCATTGTACACACACGTTGAGACGTAAGTATATGCAGCAACGTTTCCTCAAACGTTCTTACAAAGGCCTTTCGACTTGCTTCAGAGAGGGCGTGTGCACATTGCAGATCACTCAGGCGGATGGAAAACCGCCTCTGTTGACCAACTCCAGCCTGCTAACTGGGTGTAACGATTCACGTCTGATCGTTGAGTTACGCGTAGCCCAAAAACGCATAAACAAGATGAGAACAAGATTGGATCCAACAATTTCTACGGTACTATTAACGAAATGCATCATTAATTACAAAAGACAAACCTCAATCGTTCGCGACGATAGTCTCGTCCAGCAAATCAACAGCTTCTCAACAGGATCAACAAGGTCAAAGGTGAACAGACAAACCAGCGGACCAGGACAAGAATGGCCACTCACGTGGCGGACATTTGGTGACACGTTAGTTCAATAAAACAAAATGGGGTGGGTGAGGTGGTGGGTAAAAGTGTCAGACTAGTGGGGAAAATGGTGAAGGCAGGCGATGGGAACGAATTTTCTTAGTTCGTGGATCAACAAATTTACACTGGGCCTTTTCAACAATTCTTCTCAATTGATTTCTTTCTCGCCCGCCAACCAGGTCATGTCTGTTGACGCTCCCATCAGCAGTACGGATCAGCCTTTCCCGGAAATTCCGACACTGACGCTCTCTTAATTCACCACTACATGTTCTGAGCGTGAAATGCAATGGCCAAAGCACTTCAAAGAACAGTGAGTCTGTGTGCATTAATGCAATCGCGAAAGCGGCTATTAGAGAATAGAAAGATGGCTGCACTCTTCCATTTTATTTGTAGAGACGTTCATTATTGCAGCGTGGTTTGGTTGAGCACGTCATCTACCCTTGTATCAATACCTGGCGTTTTTTATCCGACGCCGGCGTGACGTTTATGGCACCATCGTTTGCGGTCATCTACGATTCTTTATAAGCCATCCTCCACGAACGTTCCCGGATGTCCTAGCTCGAACACTGATTTCCATTCTCCAACCTTCCGGCAACTTCAGGGGATAATACTCAAGTGGGATTGCACTAGTACCTGTGGGCTTTGGTGTTGCACCACCTACGACGTCTGGGAATTGTACCATCCGTAGACCGACTGGATAATGGCCTGCGCGCTGTGAATCAAACCAAGCCAAGGTGGCTGGACGCAGTTACTCTCGCCAGTATGAAAGGGTTGCTATTATACTACCCTTTCAGGAAGGGGCTATTCAGCGATCTGTAGACCACACTGGCATCTGCAAGAAACACGCTCAGGAGGGCGTGATCAATGTATATTCGTTGGACGACATTTCTGTCTATATTTTCAGTGGCTTTTGGGATTTCACATCTGGGGAGTGTGTACCCAGCAAAAATGGCTGATTGCGTCGTGCAGGGAACCTTCTACAACATTATGGCACTGAGCTCCGGATACCACTCACATCCCATGCAGAGAGTTATCACGCAGTGCATGCCAAGTTCCACCTTGAGTTTCAGGGTAACATTTGTGACAATTGCTACATTTTGTGCGCTAACAGTGGCTTCCCAATCACAATTTTTGACCACTACAGACCACTTGTTCACGCGTATTGCAGTTACTCCGACATTAATTATATTCGCCACCTACACCGTTGCTAGTTGCCATTGTAGTTCTCCACACACGTACACCACATTACCGAAAGAAGTAAGTAACATGGTGTGATATTTCCAGGATAGACATAACTTAACGCGAGACCAGTACCCAGTATATTCGAATTGAGCAGAACACAGCGGATAAACGATAACCACACGTCTGTGTCGGAATCACGCGCCGTATCACCACTGTACAACCTGAACTCCAATGATCGAGGGAAAAGCACATGTTCGATAACATCCATCACACAGACTGTATGAGCTGAAATATATTACGCTGTATGTCACAAAAGTAGGCTAACAGATTGATGTCTCACTGTGAAGCTATGGTTTCTGAATAGTATGCTGACGATCCATCGCAGTTGTGAAACTTTTAACGTTTCGTTGTTAATATAGTCGTAAACCCCGAACCATATTTAGTTTGGAATACGAACCTCGGGTGGATGAACGGCAGTTACCCTTGTTTGGTTCGAGATTGGCCAGGCTGTGCACGGCAAGGGACCTCTGGAACCAAAAAAATGCATATCCGTCTTATTCTGGTGGGAGGAGCAAGAACGGCGACAGCAGATGGGAGCTGAAGAGAAAATGGTCGTGTAACAGTACTGGTGACGAAAAGAATTTAGCAATCGAAGTAATGTGGACCTCATGAAACTCTCAACTAGCCACACAGAATGCTTCCGGATTGTTATATGTGTACATCCTTTACAAGGTCAGTTTACACCCTATACCGCTGCCTTGCGTTCTCATTTACGCTACAACATATTACGTCGCCCTCAATGCTTACTTCACTGAATGCACCTGCAACATTTTGGATGAATCCAGCGATATTTCCAATGCCAGTTTCGTGGACTAGGTGAAAAACAACATTTACGGATTACTTGAATTTGCTTAATATGCTAACGTAATTTGTGGGACATGCAGAGTCAAATAAACTGAAACTCCTTCGCAACCTTCCGGGCACTGAAGGGCAGGGCGACCTGACATCCAGTCTCCGCGCCGTAAAACAACCTTGGTGAGACTTCCATCACTACTGACAAAATACTAGTGGTCGTTATCAATCTGTACGCCTCCAAATTTACTTTATCCCACCCTCAATCAGTAAACTGGACAACCACCAAAAGGGTTTACTTCTCGACATATGGGAACCATCTGACCGTGTGAGTACTCTGAAATATCTACTCAGAAACTTAAAGATTACATACTCATACAGCAATTTATCATTATGGCACGAAACAGAAAGTTCACGAGTTTTTATCGAGGACGTATCCAAAATATTTGCGGGAAGGATTGTGAAATAACGCGCATTAGAGACCAATTTCGGCCGCAACATGAATTATCTCCGAAGTCGCCATGGTCTGCTTCAAAGATAAAAATTTCGAAGCCGTCAGCTGCCCTTTAACCTCAAAAGTGTAAAGTGTTCCAGCTCTTCTGAAGTTGGTGATTTTGTGAAAGTAAGTCGTACGCGCACGGTATGTGCGCTAGAAGGAGGTGCTTTTACCGTTCCAGAAGAACTATACCGCAGAAACAATTCGTGCTTCATATTTTCAAGAGTATATTTCTGGTTTCTTGCTTGTTAAAGAACCGCGTTCCGATTTCCAAACCATTTATCTTGTGACATTCCAGAGAGCCACTCACCGAAACAACACACACTCTGCGCAATGTTTACAAATCGGAACACACAAGATCTGCCTCGCAGAAGAGAAAAGTTACGCATCAGCAGGAAACGTGTATTAACGACAACGCAGGTATATATATATTTACGGGGCCCCACGGTCCGGAGCCTCTCAACAATCAGACGTAGCCTCACACTCACTGACAGCTGACCTCAGACTCTGGTTGGTCATCCTCCTCAGCCCGTTGCACAGAAGCGGCCAACCCACCTGTTTGATAACCTGGAAGGAGGCGGAATGAAGTATCTATGGCAAACCAAAATGGCGGCACACTACATACCACTACACTACTTCCCCACGTTGTAAGGATTGGCTGCAGTGCTCCGGACTGCCATTCCTCTGGTGGTACAGTGTACTCTCCAGAAACTTCAAACTCATCGTCATCAATCAGTCGATCTTGTTCTATAATATCCGGCTTCAAACGATTGAAATGTACCACTTTGTGTCCGGGTGCGTCGTCGCTGACGTCCCGTATAGTGCAGGTGGATACGCAAATGATGTGCACCACGTATGGTGACTTCCACTCATGAAACAATTTTTTGGAAATTCGGTTTCCGGGATTTCTGTGGGCATCCAACCTTTATCACCGGGCTCCGAGGAGCTTCCATGTGCCTTTCTATCATATCAATTCTTCTATCTCCGCTTGGTTGTCCGCAGGTGTGCTTTTGCCAGTTCATCATGCAGCAAATCGGACGACAGCCGCATTCTTCTTAGCGTTAGTAGGTAGTGTGGTGATTGCGCGGTAGAAGATTGAACGTTAGCACGTTATGCAAGCAAGCACTGAGATACAGCTTCATCACATGATCCGGTGTCGTCTGAACTCACAAACGCTTTTAAGAAGGACTTCAAGGTGCGACTGGCGTGCTCCAGGATACCATTACCCTGCGGATGATAGGCTGTCGACCTTGTCTTCATTATGTCCAATATTCTACGCAGTTGATGCATAAATGTTCTCCCAAAATTTGATTCTCATTCAATTGAGTTTGGACGCCCAGCGCGAGATCCACCGACCAAAAATGAGTTTGATGGACGTTCCGCCAGCCGCTGGGGACACTGGCACCGCTTCATACCATTTAGTGGAATGGTCTACCATCACAAGGATGTACTTATTTCCTCGGCTGGTTTCCGGTAGTGCCCGAGGATGTCAAGTACTATTTCATTCGGGTATTCCGCTAGCATGCTCTGTAACGGTGCGCACCGTTGTCTAGTAGGGTTTTAATTTGTGCACACAAGTCACAATGGCTACACCTATCCATGACATCTTTTCGTTGATTGCGCCACCAGAAACGCCGCTTCGCAGCTTCTTCAAGTTTTTTCTGGCCCAAGTGTCCCAATTTCTTATGAGTTTCCTGCAAAACCGTAGGAACAGCCGATTCAGGGACTAGAATGCGGCTTCCATATATTGGGCCATATTGATACTAAAGAACACAATCGACGATAGCGAATTGGTTTCACAACGACCACAAGAAACGCACCACTCAACTGTTTCCTGCCATCCGTTAGGTAGTAGGACGTGACCAACATTCTTTTATTCGCTTATATATCATCTGTAGATCTGCATCGTTGCTTCGGATGGCAGCCCATCGATTATCCTCCTCTGGCCTGACGGTGGTCATCATGGTGTACCCTGTGCATGAAGGGCAATCGCCATGGTCACTAATCGGTCTTCCAGAGAGTGCACTAGGATCTCGGTGACGCAGATCACGTCTGTGTTTGCATTCAAAGTTTTACTTTCGTAAAAACTGTTGCCGACCGGCAACTTGCCCTTCCATTTCCTTGAAGTTCTGCAACAGCTGAAGTGATGAGTGGTCCGTTCGGACGCTTCCCGAGAAGGTGGTGACAGAAATGTCTAATAAAACTTACTTGGTCATACATTTTTCTATTAATACAATAATTCCTCTAACTACTGTTGAGACTTCGGCTTCCTTAAGCAATAACATGTTCTATATCGTTATGGTCTAAGTGAGACAGTAGAGTCTCTATAGCGACGTTACCAGCGTCGGTATTCAGGACAGACATTTCTGTACCCGCCCTGGTATCTGCGGAACGAATCGTCGACAATAAGAAGCCAACCCAAGGAAACTACGGACTTCCTAAACACTCTCAGGTGTTGGCCAGTCCTTAACCTCACGCAAAGTTTTTGGATCACAGCTCACTCCAGGTCGTAAGATGACGTGTCATAAATATTATCTTTCAGTCCGCACAAACGAATGTTTGGTTGGATTAAATTTTAGTTCAGCCTCAGCTAGTCTTGAGAGGACGTTGGATATGTTATGTAAGTGTTCATCAACGGTACGGCCGTGTACAGTCACATCATCTAAGTAGACCAGGCACTGCTTGGTAATTAGGTCTCTGAACCCCTGTTGCATCAACTTTTGAAAGGTGGCCGGGGCATTCGTCACTCCGAATGGCATGGCTCCAAACACGTTCAGACTACAGGGTACCAAAAACGCCGTTTTCAAGCGACTACTAGGTTCCGTTTTCACTTGCCACTAACCAAAGAAGTGTTTTAACCCATGAGGCAGATGACTGTTTACGTTCCTTTTGTTAGTATCCTAGGTGAATCCTGCATACGTTCGTTTCAGCGGATGCCTCCGATGTTGGTCTGGAAGCCGTTATTTGTCAGATTCAACAAGAACCGGAAAATATCACCGCACATGCATCGTGAACACGTCCTGGTACGGAACGTGAAAATTCAGCCAGAGAAAAAGAAGCTCTACCCTGTGTCTGGGCCCGTGAGGAGTGGCATATCTACTTTTTCGGTAGGCACTCCACGCTGAGAACTGATTATGCGGCACTAACGGTACTTCACAGCTAAGGAACTAAAGACCACAGACCATCGCTGATCAGTCGGTGGTATGCCAGACTGTTGAACTACGACTTCTAAATTAACTATAGAAGTGACTCGAAGGATCAACCAGCTGACGCACTTTCCTGCTTATCTTCGTCTATACAAACTGATAGAGATGATATTACCAAATTCAAAATGGTGGCTGTAATTGACAATTTGACAAATCATGCGGTGACTAGAGAGCAATTGCAAAGGCATACATAACAAGTGAAACGATACATCTCTACCGGATGGCCTTATACTGGCGAGGTAGAATGCTACCACTCCTTTTGAGAGGAGTCTTCTGTGATTGACCAATGCACCATGTGTAGATCATGGCTGGTTCCACCATCTAACTTAAAACGTGAGATTATGCTTTGTGCTCATGTGGGACATCCCTGAACCACACAGGCCCTTCGTCGTGCTAGCAAATGGTATTGGTGGCCACGTGTGTTTTCGTCAATAGAGAGTTTCGTCAATTATTGAGTCTCCTGTCAACATGCTGATAAATCAGTCAAACTTATATTTGCCTCTCTGCAGCCGGTGGAACATCTTATGTGCCACGGGCAAACTAGCTACCTATATCATGGGACCTTTTGCGGCATCTCTTTCGAACAAATGTAACATAGTGGTCGCTAATTGCTACAACAGTAAGTAGCCGAAGGCACACATATGTGGGGATGTCACGTCAACCTCAGTAATGCATTGTATGAAACACCCTACTGAACGCTTCGGGATTCCTGAAGAGATTGTCACCGATAATAGGTCTTGGTTAGCGATTTGTGAGTTTGTAGAATTTTTACTTCGACAGGGAATTAAAACATTTGCAACCTGTGCCTTACAATCCCTTCAGTAATTCCATGCTACAGCGTTTGAACCGCCCTTTGAACATTTTAGCGACTTTTACACGGCTTTGAGGCTTGGCACAAACCGCCCGGGTCCAGTTAGTTTGTCCGCTTTGATGTCTGGAGGTTTCCTGTCGACATGAACGGCAGTCATTGAAAACAGGGTGTAGCAACACCCTTGAGGGTCATAGAGAATAATAAGAACAGCAAAATAATAATCTAGCAGAAGTGAGTTCACAACTAAACTAACAGTTTCCCAAGTAGTGGGAAATTCAGTGACACTTTGAGACGGTCGCTAGAAGAGCAGCTAACAATCTCCAGTTGAAGGTCACTCCAAGTAGAGAACGTCTCCGCAGACCTGTTAAACTTCTAGTAAGCATAGAAAGCCCTTGACCGTGTCCCACACGGTCAAGGGCTTTGGCGAGGTTGAATACGGTAGCATCTGAGATATGACCATTGTCTTTGGCTTCCGTTTAGCAGTCCATGTAAATTAACATGTTGGTTACGCATGGCCAGAGTACATACAGGCATTCCAGTTACAAGGGGGTAATGTGGAAGGACTCTGTGCTTCGAATGTAAATAACTTATCGCACCAACCACCATAGAGCGACCGGAAAAACGCTTGTTAAACTTAGCATAGAGAGGGGTCTACGTATGGAACTTACCACCGATCACCAACTTGCAAGTGAAGACAAACAGGCCGAGCTGCTCCGGAGAAAGATTTACCAATAGACGTGTGCCAAGTCAGAAAAACTCGGGCACCCGGAACATCTGTCCGATTAAAAAAACAGTCGCACTACAAGGGGCAAACACGTTTATCATTCCCTATCTCCACAAAGCGTACACTCGGAACCGGTATATACGAGTTGGATTGTAACAATTACGTCAACAGACGTGAGTTGTCTGCTAGACGATTAACCCAGGGAGTCAGTTTACCTTCACTTACGGAGCAGCCCGTTGCAAATCTCCCAAATTCTCGTTACTCATCAGGAGCTCCGAAATCCGTCGACCATTTTGTCTACGCCCTGTTCGTAGCTGACCGAAAGGAAGTGGCGTTGTGTGTATGTATCATTTACAAGGCCAAAGCGTTCACTTCCAAGCTGATTGGCTACCAACGCTCGTGTGGTACGTCGCGAATATGACTGGTTCACTTCTAACTCGTTCCCTGATTTAATGTCTTTTGTGTACGTCTGCCGGACAGATTGCATACATATTAGTTTACGCTTGTTACTCCTGCCTCAAGTTCTCATTTACTGCACAACACAGATACGATCAACTAATCGCCGCGTTGTGTTGAGCGTGTCCCGAAGTATTATTCTACTTGGCTAGCTCGATGATCGCCGAGTACCTCTTATCCGCGGTGGCTGAGCGCCTGGTAGCAACAGAACATTCGTTCAGTCTGGTTGATACATTTTGAATGTTCTGTTGTTAAATACGGCGGGTACCAGAAAAACCGATTTACTTATCAGCGCGGTCCCCGTCGAAAGCTGAGGACGGACCTTAGGCTGTTCAACGGTGAATTCCCAGCACACGGTTATTGCGATTAGCATTTCACAACTACACACTTCCAGCGGATTTATCAATACAGGTTTAAAGACGACCAAAACTTTGGGTAAACCGTAACTCTCTGTGCATAGCTATATGACACAAGGTGCTTTTTAGTACCGGAAGGTGAGTTGCTCCAGCAGACCCACATATCAGGATTGAAAATCATAATTATTGTGTGGCTCCTAGTTAGTATCAGATCACCCGGTCCCGTCTGGCAACCCTCGCAGTCCAGTATGAATGTACACCAATTCAAACGAAACTTAGAAACTTTCCTAGCAATGACGAACGTCATGTCCACTTTCAAGCTCTACTTGTCTGAGTACGCTATCTTTGAAAACGGACCGAATAACATCCGACGAAAAACCCTCTGTCTTGCGTGATTTTAAGTCACGCATCCCTCGGACCGATAAAATCTACCGCTTTCAGGATAAACGTCTTAATTTTAGACTTGCCAGTGAACAAGAAAACATGTCTAAGGTCAACACGTATAGGTGTCAATATACGTGCCCGTTAGTAACAAACCAATCATCCTGGTACACCCTTACCCTATAATTATTGATAGCTTGTGTGTCTGATTTGTAAACCACCACGCGAAAACTGGACATACTGAAGTCGTTCAATAAAACGCAACCTGTTCTTCTCATGACTGCATAATAACCTCGAGTCGCAAATTTTCCTTTTTCTCCCCTGTTAATTCACCCGGCAACCTCTCGGTATTGTCAAACATTCATCTCATTCCATATACCGTCTGTACAGAGATAATTTACATCTAAATTCGGCAATAATGGTATACTAGGAATAGCTTATAATCGATCTGTTTTCGTGTTATTTGATAAAAGCTGTATATATTTCATCAACTAACACAATGTTAATAACGTCACATAGAAGGTCATGCCAGAATATCATATGTTCCATTGTTCGTCATAGCTCACATAGTTAGTTTCACGTTATCCCGTTTATCGCATGACTCCGCTCTCCATTCTTGGTTTCACTGATATATCCCGCGCGGGGAAACATCCCACTTCGCCCGGATACTTAAAATTCCGCAATAGTCGGACATATCGCGAGCTCCTCGGAATTCTTAGTAATTTGTGCAATGAATGACATCCGGTCGAGAGGTCGATGCGTTCCCCGCAAAAGTATATGCATCCCCACCTCGCCCACATCATGAAAAATTTTCTGCACATTTTCGGGACTATCTACATAGTATAATGGTCAAATTCTTCGCCAATACATTATCTCCATCCTCTATCCACCGTTGTTTTGGCACGACCTTGAGCATCAGGCCAGCGATCACCTTGTGTAGTCCCAATTGATGTAACAAATCAATTATTTTATCGAATTGTGCACACCTCAAGTACTATCTTCTCAAAACTATGAAGTTCGAAGTTTATTGCCTAAACTTGAATTTTCACTATATATAATGCCTGTTTTTGTCTGTTTATTACTCTAGTCACGTAGCTGGCTCGTTGTAAAATTATTAATTTTGGTGTTCCATTACGTATATGCTTAAAAATCGCTGCGCTGATCACGCTCTCTTGAGTGCGGTTCTCACAGATGTGTCGAGAAATATACCATCATTATTATTAGAAGTTGCACGACCGACTTTTTAGTCGTTCTCTGCAAATAGAGAGCCTACGGAAAGTCTGGAGGCGGCTCACTGTCCCACCTTCCCCCAAAGGAAAATGCACTGGTTGCTAGGTAATGTAATGACCAATGTTAGAGCTTTTAGTGGCCACCAGAATTATGGAGGACTTACCAGATGGCTCCCTCTCGTCCAAGAATGAAGGCCTTGAACTTATAAACAAAGGGCAGTCTGGCTTCCGTAATGGAGACACGGGCTGCCGATGTAGAACTGGCCGAAGGCGTGGTTCATCTTGGCTTTTCCGAAGCCTCCAGAAGGGTTGATTACCCCACCTTTCCACGGAAACTCCATAACTATGGTCTCAATGAACACCCATTTATATGGATTAGTGACTATCTTGCTGAACTTAGGTACAACGTTAAGGTGAGCTTACGGTTATCAGCGTGCTCCTGTTCCAGCAGGGGCGGTTCACAGTGTTTCTCCTTAGGACCAATGCTGTTTATGCTTTCCTTTTTTGAACTACTCAGCAGAAACAGACCATCGATGTTACTCCAGTTCGGTGACAAGAAACTCTTGTGAGCTGTACGGTGGTCGGGAGGTGTGATAGGCCTACAGGATGATTTAAACTGTCTAAATAAGTGATCCACAGAAAATCAGCTGTCGTTGCATCTCATTAAATGCAAGGTCATACACACTTGTCACGTAAGCACGCCTACTGCTCTCTTGGGGATACACGGCTGGTCGCATCAAAGCGCGAGCAGACGTAGGATTTATAGCTACAGAAGGTTTGATTCCGTCAGCAAATCCTGTAGCCACGGTGAAATACACGCAAATGACCTTGAGCCTTTTAGGAAAAGGTGTAATCACAGTTGAAACTAGTAGGGGCGCATGGACTGAACTTGAGTCGTTTGAAGTAACAACATCAATCAGACTACGCGCCTAACAGTTTGTGCCCATCCCCTTTTTGCGGCGGTCACGTACCAGTACCAAGCGAAGGAGGCAATAGCAGGACGAGACAATGAATAGTTTTAAGATGTCTGTTTTTGTTGACCTGAAAACTGCGTTGCATCACGTTGTCGTGTCCCCGCCTTTATGTGCTACTGAACAAACTCTATTAACGCAATTGTGTGCACATTCGGGCAATGGTGAATACGGCTTCTGACTCACCAGTCCTGTGATTAACCACCGTACCATCCACTTTAGCAAGTGAAAATTCCGTCCACCCACATAGTGAATTACTGTCGCTTACGTGGGTCTTCCAGCTGCGGGGTACTACAGTTGTGTAACACAGCGCGGTGCATTGTCATTGGCGCCACTCCGGGTTTCGACTGTGCAGCACATGTACACGTCTTGCTAGGCAATTGACTCATGCTTGTCCGTGTTACCCCCTTTTAAAAGACTGTCGATGGAGCCCCCAATTTGAAAGAACGCTGTCTTCCGGTATCCTCGCGTTACCGCAAAGCAGTTCCGCAAGTGTTTCGGACGTTCAAATTGAAAACGGCCGGCTTGTACGTTATAGACGTTGTGGAACACCCACCCTGAGGTAATTCCCAATCTGTCCGCCTCTATAATCCACTTAGACCCGAAAATGACCACATAGACTTGTCGTATTCATTTTATAGATGAAAACCCGAACCCCCTACACAAAGGTTAGAAAAACTGGACAAATTCTTGGTAGATTACAAACACCCTGATGAGGACCTAACTCTCACCTAAAAATTATTGAGCATCCAAGGCCTCATCCCGTTAAATAAGAGTGTGCGCCCAAGAAGTCACTCGATCAAAGTGGGGCTATCGGATAGACGGATTACTACCGAGATAGATCTGTTTCACAGCTAGGGTCTGTTCAAACTGGAAACCACTACTAAGCTTTGTGGTCATGGATGAATCGATTAGAGTACACACTCTTATTCGACAGGCATATACGTAATAGACAACCTGTTATACAGGCCTGCTAATCACCCACCCATCACAGATCAATATTTTGGTCAATGCGTATATCTGACAGAAAGCTGTGTCGGGGTTGCAGTTTTCGTCGTGGGAATTAGTTCATTTCTTTAGCAGCATTAAAGTTTACATTCACCTGTTCATATTATTTCGCCGCACACCGTTGAACACAGGGACTGTTTCGCACAAGCAGAAACACTTCTTGCTCCGGTAACAACAAATAGACTTATAAATATGTAGGTTGATCTGACAAATGAAAGGCAGACCCAGGGTGGTATAAAGAAATAAGCAGGCTATTTCGATTCGTTCACAGTGACAAGCGAGCGACTCAAAATTTGGTTCAAATCTTCTCGCTGTCATTGTCTACTCATATTTCTGCTCGATTAGTGCTCAGCGCACTAAAAATCGCATACCACTGCCGTTATTCGTTGCCGAATAAATTACTTATTCTTAAATTATTGAACTACCTTGGTTAGAGTGTACCTGTTTTCCGTTTCGTCGTGTCTTTTTTAATTACTGTATAGCACATTGGAGTGTCCTTGTTCTTTACGACAATGACACGTGTTAGATATAGCAGTACTGGTACTCAACAGACACCGACTGAGGTAGTCACAATTGCGGACGGTAAGAGAGCAAAACGTCCGCGCGAAACGATACAAAACGCTAACAGTGCAAGGAGTGGTAGTTCATTGTTCGTCGCGCTATCGTCGCAATTATCAGACGCAAAACAAACAAAAAGCCGTTGAAGAGAGAAACCAAATCTTTTTTCGACGAAGTATACAACTGGTCTCTGATAACGCTATAAACAGCATCGAAACGCGAATTAGCTAGAGGGGCTAGAGACTGGCCATCGACGAGCGAGTAAACCGGAAGAATGTGCAACGTGTGTCTTTCGGGTTCGCGCCACAGTCACATGACATGCAGACAACCAGTCGGACAGCATAAATCATGCGAGCTTCCTTGATAGCCTAGGTACAATATGCAACTGTGAGTTTCGGAAATATTTTACACATCATGCCGCAGACAGGCCAGTGAAACCTTCAGGCCGCTACACAGCGCTCCTCTAGAAGTGTACTGTGACAACAACCTTTCGATCCTGATGAGGATAACTGGGGCCAGAAAGCCTTGTCTTGGTCTGGTTCAAAGCGTACCAGCGGATACTCAATCAGCCTGCGATCGGTACGACAGTCCCCAGACGCCGCAGATGGAGAAGCACCAATGCCCACAGTTCCTAGAGAGCTCCTATCAGAGTATCCTCCCTTAAAGATGCCGGAACAGCCTCAAAAATAAATGAATGCTCGAGGCGGGGCATTCGCGGAACGTTCAAGCACGACATCCGATACGAGATCGAGGATGATCACGATCGATGATGCCACATACGTCATGCCAGCGTCAGACGAGACATGCGACAGTAAATAAAACGAAACTGGTTGAGTGTCAGTACAAGAATAGATGACGCACTCAACCGAACTACACGGCGACGGCGAACATTCGCGAGAAAACAAACCTGGAAAAACGCAAAACAAACTTGGAAAAACGCAATTGTTTCTTTTCTAGTTTGAAAACGATTCCTTCGTATTTTCGGAAACAGTTTGCGATTTTTTTGTTATGGCCTGGAAAAAAACACGAGATATGAGAAACGCTAGTCCTCTATGAGACGTTCCGGCCAGTGCACCACACGACCCGGACGCTTTACGGCGGGTTATGGCGTCATCGGCGAAGTCGTGATGTCTGCTGGGGACGACGCGATTGTTCCGAGACATTTTTCGGTGTAGACAGGGAAGGTGGAGAAGCATTGAAGGCTTTCTCTGTCCCCTCGAAGTAGGACGGATTCAAACGATCTATACTAACCCTGTCTCGAATGCACTGACGCTCGAGCGCGTAGAAGCGGTCCCTTTGTTGAAGTACTTTGAAAGAGACTTCATAAAGTCGCTCGAGCGAGCATCGTGTACCATTTACGCGAACAAACACATGCGTGCAGTCTTGGAGGCCTTTGAGAACAAACACCTTGCGGCTTTGTTCTCGCGTGTCCGTGGTATGGAGTCGGTGCATGTGCAAAGCAAGCTGTTTGGCGTAAGAAGCATCATATCGAAGGGTGTCGGTGGCAAATGAGAAGTAATTTCCAGGAAGACGTATTGGTTGGCCATAGAAGAGCTCGACACTGGAGTTGTAGAGATCGGCCTCAAGGGCGGCATGGATGCCGGGTGAAACCATTAGTAAGGCTTCTGTCCAACAGATTACACCGACTGCGGCGATGGGTGTTTTTAGTTGTCAGTGGAAGCGTTCGATCATACCGTTTGCAGCCGGATGGTATGTCGTAGTCCGCGTGCAATGATGCCAGGCGCGTTCAATGTTTCCGCAAAGGAACCTTTGTCGGAGTGAGGGCCATGGTTGGTCGTAACCTTGGCCGGGCCATCATGGGATGCTACCAAACGCTCAACGAGTGCACGTGCTACGGTCTCAAAACGAACGTCGGGCATGCGGAAAGCTTCTGGCCACTGCGTGAGACGATCTACCATCTTCAAGAGATAGGTCATGCCACTGGAAGGTGGCAAATGACCTACAATGTCGATGTGCAAGTCGAAATGTAATCGAAGGGAATCGGCCATTCGGGGCTGACACTTGGCAGTGGACCTTAGCTTGATGACATGCTAGGCAAGATCGTGCCCACGTACGAAGATCGTTTTGCATACCAGGCCACACCTACTTATCGGAAATGTGCGTGGCCGTGGCCCGGGTGCCATGATTGGCGATGTTGTTAAGCGTGTCGAACACGCGTCGTCGGAAAAGGATAGGAACTATCGGACGTGTATGTTCAGTTGAGGTATCGCGAAGGATGGTGTCTGCAGACGCCGGCGAAGGTTGATCCGTCAGTCGTAGAGCTGATTGTTGACAGGAAGCGCGGAAATAATTTTCCCAACATTGTGCGTTGGCCACAGCGTTTGCGCCGATTGAGTCGTGACCAACTAGTGCCGACACTCGAGATGAAGCGTCAGCCACAACGTTATGGCTGCCAGAAATGTAGCGTACATATGACTTAAATTGGGATACGAAGTCCAAATGTCGAACTTCACGAAGCGAATGTCTTTCAGACCTACTGCAAAAAAACAAAAACCAACGGGTTGTGGTCGGTGAAAACCACAAATTGGTTTCCCTCGAGGACATGTTGGAAATGGCGAACAGCCTAGTAAATCGCTAGTAATTCACGATTGGACATGCTGTACTTTGTTTCGGCCGGAAGTAAACGCTTGGAAAAGAACGCTAGCAGTTTCCAGAGTCCACCGACTAACCGTTGAAGTACGGCACCGGCTGCGGTGTCTGGCGTGTCAACAGCTACGCCTATTTCTGCGGCTGAGTTGAAGTGATACAACATAACAGCGGTGGGCAATGCATCGTTAATTCTATCGAACGAATCGGTGGCTGTCGATGATAACTCTACGACTCCGTTGACACGCCGGCGGAGTAAATCGGTTAAAGGCTGCAAAAGCTGAGCGCAGTGTGGAGTAGACCGCCCATAGTAGTTGACCAGCCCGTTAAATCGGCTGATGGCAGCAAGGGTGTTAGGACGGGGACAATCGAGGATTACTCTTACCTTACCGGCCATCGGTCAAATATCGTGCTGGTGGACGTGTTGTTCTAGAAAATATATTGCTGGCTGGTCAAAAACGCACTTTCCAGCATTAATCGTTATGCCGAAAGTCACTGATCTGTCGAAGAGCTGTCGCAGATATATCTGGTGTTCTTCTTCAGAAGCGTTTGCAATTAATAGATCGTCGATTCAGGGGTGAACGAAATCCAGACCACGTGTGACGTCGTCGATAAAACGTTGAAACGTTTGTGCAGCGTTTCGTAAACCAAACGGCATAAGTAGAAATTCGAGTCAACGGAATGGTGTGACGACGGCTGTCTTGGCGACATCCTCGCCCGCAACCGGGATCTGATGGTATCCGCGCACCAGATCAAGTTTCGAGAAAACACGGGTACCAGGAAGGCTGGTCGTGATGTCTTTTGTATGAGGGATCGGGTACCTGCCGGTTACTGTGGCGTTGTTTAACGAACAATAATCTCTAAAAGAGCGCCAATAGCCCGATGCCTTAGGGACCATATGGAGTGAACGGGCTCAAGGACTACTGAACGAGCGGGTGATTCCGAGCTCGAGCATGTGGTCAAACTCAGCGCGAGTTGTTTTAAGTTTGTCTGGTGTCAACTTGCGAGCTTTGGCGAACACCGGCAGGCCTTTCGTGTCTATGTGGTGCCTCGTGGAACCTCTGGCGGCAGACAGAGATGAAGACTGTCAAAAAGCAGTCGGATACTTATCGATTAGGAAACTGAAATGTTTGGTTTCATAAAGCTTTGACATACATGACTGACCGATACCTAATCGGGCAAAATCCTGGTAACCGTATGCTTTGTCGTTTGGTCGACTAGACGGTGTCGTCTGGAATCTATCAAAAGGCGGAAGCGCTGGAGAAGGTCGATACCGATAATCGCCAATTGGACGCCGGCAACCATGAAGATCCAGCGGCAAGTCCTATGGAGATCTAAAGTGAGTGTGCGAAAGCATTGACCAAACACTTTTATAGCGCTTCCGTCGGCCGCGCAAAGATGTGACGTGGATGATCTGTTTAGGTCGTTGACTTCAGGTTGGATCACGCCGACCTCCGCACCTGTGTCGATAAGATAACGAATCTCCAACTGGTGATGTTTTAGAAAGAACGGACGATCAGGCGAACAAGTAACGTCGTTAACCATGTTGGTTTGGCTGCCATGTTTGATTACTTGACCAAAGGCACAATGCCAAATTGCTGGTGATACCAGCAGTGATCCGGATTAGCTTTCAGTGGAGACTGGCGAAAATCACGTGACCCTGAGTGACTTCTGTGCCTTTGAATGGGAGTATTCGAGCATGACTTCGAACGCTGAGTCGTTAAGGACTGAATCTGTTTAGTTTGGCTGACGACTTGAGCATTCAAGGTGGCAACTGCGTCCTGAATACTCGAGGAGAGTTGGGAAACAGCGGTGCCGTATGTTTCCCCGATAAGGTCGGCGACATCAACCAAGGTTTACAAGGTTGCTGGTGGGTTTGCGCTAAGAATGTTCTGCATATCCTTAGGTATACGCTGTAGCCGCATCTCCTTAAGTCGGGCCTCATCTATGTGTGTCGTGCGTACTAACCGCTGCATGTGGCGAAGGAGCCGCGATGGTGTACGGTCACCGAGCTCGGTCGCACTCAGAAGCTGAGAAATACGCTGGCGATCAGACAAGCTAACCCGCTTAATTACAGCTGCTTTGAGTTGCTCGTGGGGCGTCGTGGGGTCCGATAACTCAAAAATATCGTCCACCTCGTCAATGACGTGAGGTGGCAGTGCCACAACTGTGTAATGAAAACGGGTCATATCTGAGATGAATTGCAGATTGAACTTGATCGTATTGAGTGCTGGTCAGATGATTGGAGCCTTCCTCTAAACGACAGTAAGTGTGCGCACATGTCACTCGGAGGAGACTCCGGGAACCTAATCGTGATACATGGTGCACAAAGTGTAGTAGGTATCACGAAAGTAGACCTCAAAAAGGACCTAGGGATCTGGCTATCGTCTGGGTTGTCCTTCTCTTATCATCACCAGCTGGCCGCAAAAAGGGGTCTCATGACTCTCGGGATGATCAAACGAACCTTCCCCCGGATTGACAAGCGCGCCTTTCACACGCTTTACAGAGTCTACATAAGACCATTGCTCGAGTATGCCAATCAAGTCGTCTACACCGGTTTGAAGAAGGACATACTCGCCATTGAACGTGTCCAGCGAGT
>QNGE01001561.1:75897-111208 GCA_008508345.1 Paragonimus westermani
ATCATGAAAATCGATCTGAAGTAGGATCTGAGCATCAGACTGTCGTCTGAATTAGTCTTCACGTATCACCATGAGATGGCGGCATAGAAGGGATTTGCCGTTTCGCTGGTGATTGGACACACATTCCGTCGCATAGATAAGAAAGCGTTTCAGATACTTTACGGGGTCAGTATAAGATTCCGTCTCGACTATGCTAACCAGGTCGTGTGTACAGACGTGAAGAAAAACATATTAGCTGCTGAGCGTGCCCAGCGCTTGGCTACTAAGTTAGTCACGAGCCTACGAAGTGTTGCGTACGAGTCTGAACTTGAACTTCTTGATTCGTATCCACTCGAATTTCGACGACTACGCGATGATCTAATTCTCACACACTCCCTTAGAGCAGGTCTCGTGGAACAGTTCTTCACTGTAGCGAGTGATTAGGCCCGGCGAACACAATAGAGGAAGCTTTCAAGATTCGCAATCGGACCATCCTCAGACAGCAGTTCTTTTCTCACAGGATCACGAACCACTGGAACAGCCTCCCTTCTGAGGATGTCAGCAGCGCCTCCGGAGATTGCTTTAAAACATCGCTTGATTCTCAATCCCCAAAAAATTCACCACGCAATTAATCTTGCTCTGTTTTCGGTATTTGCTGCAATCCCGGAGATCGGTGCTACACTCTGTTTCCAATGATTGTCTTTCAGATCGACAGACGCTTGGTTGACACTGAGCAGCAAAAGTCGACTGGATATAGGTACCTTGGACCTCTGCCACGATCTAGTGTATCAATTTATTATCCCGATTATGTGTTCAAAAATACCCGGTCGGTACATCGAGCATCTGGTAGCCTTATAATCGTGAGTTTTCCCAACCGGAAGAGACTAGTGTACACGTTACAAATTGGTGGAACTCAAAGGAAGTTTTGGATGTTACGATGTCAGCTGCAGTTTGGAATACATTGCAGTGATGGGAGATATGTTTAGCTTAAGCGACAGTCATAGTTCAGCGAAGCCTGCCAACAGAGCTGTTTTGCCCTTGAACAACTGTACAACTTGATTATGCACGTACCTGGACACTGGCCACTGCTTCTTTTCACGAAATTCCAGATGGAAGTGTTATCCTTGGATTTAGAGTCCACTCTTTGTCTCGAAATTTCTGCTAGGTTGCAAACCCAGGTTCAATTAGACGACTTGTATGACCGGGTAAGAAATACGGAGTCTCTTTCAAAGAAATATATCACTCAGTTTAAAACCAGAATGCTGGACATCCCATGTGGGTTCGTTTGACATCTAAACGCAATGAGACCATTGGAGCACATAGGTAACGTTGTGGTTCTGAAACATGACCTAGGGATCGGGCTATCGTCTGGGTTGTCCTTCTCTTATCATCACCAGCTGGCCGCAAAAAGGGGTCTCATGACTCTCGGGATGATCAAACGAACCTTCCCCCGGATTGACAAGCGCGCCTTTCACACGCTTTACAGAGTCTACATAAGACCATTGCTCGAGTATGCCAATCAAGTCGTCTACACCGGTTTGAAGAAGGACATACTCGCCATTGAACGTGTCCAGCGAGTGGCCACCAAAATGGTCACTGGCTTGCGGCATCTATCCTACGAGTCTNTCCAGATGGAAGTGTTATCCTTGGATTTAGAGTCCACTATTTGTCTCGAAATTTCTGCTAGGTTGCAAACCCGGGTTTAATTAGAGGACTTGTATGACCGGGTAAGAAATACGGAGTCTCTTTCAAAGAAATATATCACTTAGTTTAAAACCAGAATGCTGGACATTCCATGTGGGTTCCGTTTGACATCTGAACGCAATGAGACCATTGAAATACATAGGCAACGTTGTGGTTCTGAGACATGAGAAGGATTCATGCATCATGCTTATGCCCACGGACGGGTGTTTTAGAAAAGTGAACACCACTGTGGTTGATCGAAGGGAATTTAAACTCGATGTCAGATTGGGAAGTAGCTGTGAATGCTGTAGCTACATGGATTCATTAGTGGAGCCAAGTACAGATAGGGGAAACCGAATGGAATTTAAACACTACATATTAGAAGTGCTTCTAGAACAAAGGATTCAGGCGTTCCTCTACTCCATATCTTGGTTATGTGCAATTAGACTCATCACCAGACAGCTCGAAAGTTGCAACCGACTGCTCAACCCAATTAAGAAAATATTGTCAACACTGTGTTAGACGCTCATTCGAATTAATAACTATTATGGAGGAGGTAACCTTGAGTTTGTAAACGGTGTATAGTATCGGTGTACAACAATTTTTCACCCATGTTCCTTCGCGTAAGATTATTCAGATTTTTCGTGACGTTTTTGCACATCATCATAATCAGTTGCCCGTCCTCTGGATCTTGTCAGAAATATCACAGTTTAATGCACAGGTGGAATACAGTGGAGTTCGAAAAGCTGCTTTTAGGCAAACGGACGATGTATTCATGGGCAGCCCCGTAAGTCGAACTTTGCCGATGTTTTCCTAAGAATTGTCGGAAGATTAGTTTCTGATATCGTTTCTGTGTGTGAGTTATACAAAAAACACTACGGTGGTAATGTGATCTTTACTGGCCGTGATGATTTTCTTCCGTTTTATAACCTTAAAGCTCCATACATCCCTATTCGCTCGTTACTAATGAAATCGTATCGGACAGCAACTCGGGATACGTAAATATTCTGTTTAGTAGGCATCCTAACGACGTCCTGCAACAATCTTTTGGTCGTAAATCACCACCGAGAAGTCAGGGTCTGCGCCTCTTTCATTTTATACCAAAGGAGTCCAGCTAGAAGATTAAACGGTAAAATCGTTCAAATTTGCCCAGGTGACTATGATGCACAAGGAAAAGATCTTATCAATCACATCTTTTGCCAACGGATATTCGGAGAAATCTACCTAGTTGTCGTAGCAACATACCGGAAAAACCTGCGGGCCACATGGTTTGAAAGATCGTATAATGAGTTTGAGATACACGCCCACTGTCATGCGTTACTAGATACATTGCCATGAATCGCATATATTCTGCAGCGGAACTATATCTACTGCCTTTCTCTGGGTAAACTAGTTATGGAAACGGTAGGTGTGATGTGCCGAAGTATTTTGTTCCACCTGTGTTGTACCAGTTCGCTTGCGACTAAATTGACAGCTATATCAACAAAACTGGCCGTTGTTTGCGTCAACAAATGTCGAGTGCCCTGAATAGTTGATTTAATCTGCAATGCGACTGAACAGACAACATAGCAACTAGACGGATGATAAATTGCGGAAATCACTCTGGATACAAGTCACATCATCAGCCCCATCAAGTAGTTCACGATGGAACCCAAACCGTAGAATTCTGTTTACCAATGAAGATGTGTGGATCAAACAAAACAGTCTGTGCCGTGTGTGCAAAAGTTGACGATCTAGGTCGTCCACCTATT
This sequence comes from Paragonimus westermani, assembly GCA_008508345.1. Lineage (NCBI taxonomy): Eukaryota > Metazoa > Platyhelminthes > Trematoda > Plagiorchiida > Troglotrematidae > Paragonimus > Paragonimus westermani. Next base: position 79,311 of record QNGE01001561.1, read on the forward strand.
TGACCTATTTTGACCGTACATTCAACTAATGCCGCCATTTGTTTTCGTTATTCCCACCGTTTACGATTATGCGGCTGACGAGAAAGGTCAGAACATGGACATCCAGCGATATTTAGCTTTCTATTGCCCACATAACTTGTCTCAACGTAACTTTTCGCTTCAACTAGTGGTAACATAAGTCATCGTGCAATGAAGGTATTGTAATCTCGTGTATAGGTAGATCGATTTTCCACTCGTTTAATAAAGGAAGACAGAGCGAAAAACTCCAGACATAGTTGCAACCAATTTTACTTGTACGATGCTCTCAGCATGTTTCTGCTTCTGCCGAATCACGATTTCATTCTTTCCAAATCTACGCAACACACACTGTACCTTCATAGCTTCAAGTGCCTTTCAGTCTGTGCACTCGTTTCGGAAATCATCAGCAAAACAGTAAGCTGATGAGCTAGAATGTTTGTTTATCGTTGTAACAAACATATTCATAGTGTAATTCAGACTGATATTGCATGGTTGGACATTTTTGAAGTGGCGCATATTTGTAAGACCCGTACCACATGTGCGCTCTTAACTGACACGTGGGTCTTTTCCGTGGACGGTAATTCGTTCGCCTCGACGTGTTCACATACGTAATTATTACTGAGTATACCCTGTCTTTAACATGCATCACTGGTACGACCAATATTCGAACTCAAGTCTCTGAACTTGAGGCCGACAGTACTGACCACTGCTACACTGATCGCACGTAAAGTGAGGACAAATGATCATGCGTGTTCGCTCACTCATGAGCATTCCCTAATTTGGCTACTCAAGATTTGTGACTACTAATCAGCAATCAGTAAGGAAATCACTGAGTTCGATTTGCATTAGTTATCTAACCAGGCAGGAGAAGTCATTGTGTTATTTTAGTCTGTTTAATAGCCATTAAATCTTTTCACGAGGTTTTCAAAGGAATAACTTTCTGAGATAAAAACGGTATATTAGAGGAAAACTCATAGTTGTGAAATGTCTAAAGGAAGATATAAAAAACGGTAACACTGTTTTTAAAAAGGCAGTAAACTCACATCTGTTGACGATTATTGATTGTTTTTCAAACATCATTGGAATTTTGCAGCTGATGAAAATTAGATATATTAGAGGAAGGACATAGTATTGTGAAAAGCATATGGGTTAACGTAAATACTGTCTCACAGCTGTTCTGCCAAGTTGTCTCTCCAGTCGCTGTAAGGATCGCAGACTTCGGGTGCCTGAAAAATTTGAAATGACTTGTTAAAAACGTGTGAATATCAATGTATCAATAAAATTACGAGTACTTACATACACCTATCACATTTCATGTCTACGTCGGGTATATTGGGTGCGCAATTTATTTATCGAGGCAACATGAATGAAGGCATTCGTGTAGAAAGTCGCAGTGTTGTTAAATCAAATTCAGAGTACACAGGCATCGGTAATTTGGACAAACAGACAGTTTTCATGTGATCACATGGTCATAAATTCCCCAAGATTAAGGATGATTGCACGAAATAGGAATCTTCTGAAACCGTGTTATTTATTGTAGTTTTGTTTACGACACAAGCAATATACCGACGTGGGCATTTTATGCGGTGGAATGCTGATGTATCTTAACCAAAATGAAGATAATGTGTTGCTGTTTGTTAACGGTTAGGTCTTGCAAGGTAATGCTTGGCAATGCCTCACGTGCTGCTGAAGAGGTCTGAATAAATTTTCGCGATGGATAATGGGGTTGTATTAGTTCGAAGAGACGCTAGAAATGAAACAAAGGCACGCATTACCAAGATTAGAAAGCCGGCTTCAATGTCAGCCGTTCGTGATGACAGACACGCATTTCTTTGAAACTTACGAATATAAGAAAAACATGGTGGCGTGAAACATGTTCAAGCAGACTTAAGTAACTCAGAACATCTCTATCCATTCGATCATCCAATCATACCTTTGAAGTGGCACAAAAAGGGAGCCACCGAGGAGGTCACACACCGAATAATTTAGACCAAGACCAAACGATCTAATTTCTTGGGTCTACCAGCTAACTGGTCAATCTGGAGAACTGTTTACTATTGGCGGATCAACAGGAAACCATTTGTGTACAAAGCCACATCATAAAGTTTCCCGGGCGCTTATAATTTTGTGGTGTGTTAAATGGATCACGTAGTAAGGATACCAACCAACCGTGAACCACAACGAGGACTCAGTGCCCTGATCGCAGGTAATTGCTGTTAGGCTGATGGTGGGCAAGCGATGATGTGACGGAGAGTAAGGGAGACAGTTACTAGTGAGGTAGGCACTGTAACTCGAGTAAGCCTTTCGGGTCGGACCCATCCCCACTGAGAGATTGGAACTGACAAGAGAAATGACAGCCGATAAAGTTCAATGGTGCTAGTGTCGTCAATGTCAATCTGAGCTGTTCGTGAGTCAAGAAGAATTAAGGATACCAGTTAAGGAAGTTCTAGAGGAGGTTGCCTCGTATGTGTCTTAAAACTCCGTCGTTTGTTCGTAAAGTACATTATAGCTTAATGTTCACTTTAGACGGAGGTCTAATTGGACTAGTCTCTACAACCTTTCTTGTCCATTACCTAAAGACATGAGTGCCTGAATTTTTCTTCCTTCCTATCGTTGTGTGACACATAAGCATTAGTGTCATATATTGATTTACTGCTCTCGGCAAAAGATAAGGCTGTGAAACTATTTCAGCTTCACACAAGCAACCATAGATTTATGTGCGCATGACGAGTGATGATTTGGACCCTTTCATATAGTAACTATTGGAGCAATCACAAGTGTCAATACACTGTATTCATATACATTATATTCATGTAATTATGTTCATATTGTTGACTTCCCGTTCCTTACCGATAGCTGGATTTGCCGAAACAAGATTTGGTGATTCGCACGAACTCGTACAAAGGATTTCCTGATGCAATGTGAGTAAATTCCAACGTCACCGGGTAAACACGCCCTCCGAAGAAAGTAGAGCCATGATGAGTGGACCTGACTATGGCCAAGTAATGCTGACCATTTGCGACCATACCTGACCTTACCCGTCGTTCATAGCAGAGGTAAATTTAAACATGCACGGAATGCCAGATGCATGGACGGGCGAAGTAAATTAACTCTTCACAGAGACGTGGTAGATGATGTTATACAGCAATCTATTTCATGCGGTCCGTAATTCGACGGATTGCGTCTTAGGTACAGATGATGCGGCGTCCCGGATCTGTTAGCAAAGGAAGCCTTCCGACACCTAAAAAAGTTTGGACTTTGCAGTGAATAACTCATTCACAAGATCTTGGTCCAACTGAACAAATCTGAGATCAGTTTTGTTCCGGTGTCAACAAAGACAGTTGACCTGCGAGTTATTCGCAACCGGAGCATGGACTCACGATATAAAATACATCGAGCGTGCCCTGGAAAGTTTAGTGTAGAGTCTACTATCAATACCAAGAACACAGTGACTAGACGATAAGTCGTGAATGCCGTAAGTTATACTCTTTAACCGTTTTTGGTTTACGATGTGGAGCAAAATGTGTGCATGGAATGATAGCCTTGTCAGATCCTAAAGGTCAGACTGGTACTTTGTGTAGTGTGGAGTGTAGCATCATGGACCAAAAACGGTTAAAGAGTATAACTTACGGCATTCACGACTTATCGTCTAGTCACTGTGTTCTTGGTATTGATAGTAGACTCTACACTAAACTTTTCAGGGCACGCTCGATGTATTTTATATCGTGAGTCCAAACCATCGGAGCTATCACTAACTGCCGAAAGACACTGATGAACTCTGTCATAGCCAACAAGCGGTGGCAGTTCATTAGTTAAAAAAACAAACTCAGCCGTTTCATGTATTCTTTTGTGTTGACTTTGAGTTACGTAGATGGAAAAACTATGGACAGGACTGGATGCAGCATTATGCTTGTACGAATTAGTTAGGTTTTTGGGGTATGCCACCCGGATATGGGGTACAGTTGCTCTTATCCAAGGGCTGTAAGTTTGCTCACCCAAGGTGACCAAGACTACATTTATGAAATGCAAGTGTAAAAAATCACCCCAAACATCTCAGATGTGTTCCAAACATAGTAGTAATAAACAGATGAACACCAGGTTGAAGGACACTCGCGCAACCCTGACCTCTGCGATCAGAAGAGGTTCATGCGGGCACTTAACCTCCCGTGGCCCACAACCAACCACGCCCATGATTTGAAACAGGGATCACGTAACTGATAACAAACACGTCGTCCTTAACCTATATTGACCGTTTTTCTGACTCACACTAGTCAGTGTTTTCATATTTATTATGTTGTAATTAGCCTGATGATCAAACACAGAAAACAAGTCTTGTTCGCCACTCTGTCGTTCTCATGACTAGTCAACGTCATTATCAATTCGGTCCGTGAGACTACATGATACAGTGCACTGGGAGGACGTTTGGTCAGATGGGACGTTTTTCAGTGTGCAGTTTAAATTACGAATGTCAGGTTAAAAAAGTCAAAACACTGACGAATCGCAAGGCAGTCGACGAACTATCCTTTTCTATGTGTGTCTTGATATGAGAGTACTAAGGGAAAATGACATATTGTTTTGATTTATTCAACCTCAGCTTCAGAAATACTAGAGAAAGCAACTCTGTAATATTATGAGCTATTATAGTGCACAAACTTGATGACCAAATCAATTCAGTTGGTAGCGCAGTAATTTGTAACGCCAGCGAAAATACGCCCTTCCTGAAGCCGACATAAACTTTTGACGTGAACAACTTGTTCATTACTTGCCGGGTTGTACAAAAATACTCATTTCCAGTACTGTATTTACATATGTTGAGATATCAACACGCGGGTGTAGAATTCAGGCTATAGCAAAGATGTTCAACAAAGCAAGCACGTTACTGTCCAATTCCCATGTTGGGGAGCTCGTGTGCCTGCTTTTAGGATTCGGAATTGCATACCGCAAAGTACTGGGCTTTACAACTAAAAACCTTGTGCACCTCTGGCCAGTTTCGCCAGATTGGCTGACTTTTTCTCCCATGAAATTTTGCCGGTTAATTCCTGCCTTGCAATTGTGTAACTGCTTGCATCGCGCGTAACAGACAATTTGGTTCAAATTCTGTCATCGTCATCGTCTACTCATATTTTTGCTTGATTAGTGCCCTGTGCATCGAAAGCCACACATCATTACTGTTATTAATCATCGAATAGCACACTAATTCGTTATTTATTGAACTATTTGGGTTACACACTATGTATTTCTCCGCTGTCTCGTGTCTTTTCTTCAGAATTACTGTACTGTAAATTGTATTTTGCTTGTTCCTATGGGGAATGACTGCTTAGACTCAGCAGACACTGAGGAGGAGGTAATGGGAGTGAAACCGAAAACTCTCAAAGAAAAGAGAGTTGTTTTATCGAGCCGTCTCCCACAATATCTCGAACTGGGTTGACCAAATCAGTTCCAGCATATTCATCATCCGCAAACGTCATAAACGTCGTATTCGAAAGCAGACTGCTCGCCAAAACAACCTAAAAATCAATTAGCCTTCTGGTAACCTTAACATCCATGTTCAGACACGAGACAGTGGTGGAAAAAACAATGGTTTCGAGGCCTGTCAGAGCCCACCTGAAAAGCGTGTTCTTCGATCTCAATCGACACGGCGGGGTGAGATGCGAGCGCGGATTAAGACTACGTGACGAATCGTGGAGGATCGGAAGCGACAATCCGGGAATGAGGTCGCAGTTTCTGCTCACAAATTATCCCCTCAGACTCCTGAGCCTGTAGTAGAAAGCGAAGACATGGTTTTGCAGTCATTCCAACGATCGACATCGCAAGCACAAACACGAGTGTTGAGGGCAGCGAAAAAGGACAAAAACCGTTTTCCGAGTTACCTGTCCCCAAACCCACCAAACGGGTGCACAGAAGATTGTTTCTTGCAACAATTCGGGATGCGAGTGTCCTGCTGACACCACCTTCTGCGACTCAGAAAGCACTTCTTCGGTCCACTCCACTAAGTATTTCCACCAGTGGTCTCAAAGCACCGCGCACATTGCCCGCTTCCATACCCCGCACCATGTAGACGAAAAAGTCTAGTTTTCGTGGCTGAAAGCTTAGAAACACTCTCGCAAAAAGCGACATTTCATAGGGGCGCAGAGAATGCAAGCTGCGACACCGAGAATGTTGGCCAGGTGTGCTGTAAGTTCGCAAACCAGGATAACGATCCAGGGCTTACAACATTTCACTTATCTGCTTATTATGGGTTACTCTGATGCACCCAAGATAAACTGGGTATTAACTTCTCACCAGGATTGTGAAAGCGCTTTCTAGACTTCCTTATCGACACTGATGCGACGGAGAGCGTGAACGTAGCATGTGAGCGTCCCGACGCAGCATCGTTCTGGTCAAATCTGCTGTTTGCTCCAAATGGTCATCACTAATGAGAGCTACTTGGTAGACAGTGATGGTCAAGCCGCTACATGAACACAGCGAACACTCTCTGGCAACATCTGATCTTCTCCGCTACGGGCTACCACAGTTCGAAATTTTAATCAGATTAACTTTGACGACGTGTGATGCTACTTAGCATTACTTCATCTTGCTTATGACTCAGCAGCTCAAAATTACCAGGCGTCTCAGAACGCTATTCAGAGAGCAGACGACTTGACTGTACGGCGCAAACTGTGCACCCTCTCTTTTCGGTCACTGCTTTCTGGCGATGTACGCCGTCTCCTCGGTGTCTGTGCACATTTACTCGCGATGCGTGGGCGTACGAGAAAATCGGAGCACATAAGCGCGTTCCACATTGTCCGAAATAGGTGCAGACGGAAAATCCGCGAACATACCAAACTCACACAAGAAAAGATCATCCTCACAGCCCGAGACAATCAAACTTCTTATTCAAACATTTGCAACGACTAAGGAAGAATAGCCCATCAACGCTTCTTTTGCGACTTCCGACAGAGAGACTTCACCTGATTCCCACTTGTGGTTCAGTTAATCAGGTAGTACGACTCGACAGTCTATAACGTCGCATCACCGAAACGACACCCTGTCACATCATTGCAGAACTTCCGGAAACCACTCGTTGCTGCTGACTGTTATGTACTAGTTGTTGGAGAAACTTCATTCAGGGTTGGTTCGTGCAGTGCAGTGGACCCTGACAGAATCCATTCCAGAATTCTCAAAGGAGCAACCGCGCTAGTATGGCAGAACTCTTTTACAAGCTGTTCGAACAGACAGACCAGATTGATATCCTCCATAATGCATTGATAGGGACGACGGTCACAACTATCTTGAAAGCCGGCGATCCGCACTCTCCGGCTGCCTATCGGCCAATCTGCCTCACTAGCATTGCGCGCAAGATAACGGATCGTCTATTTCGGCGTGCCATCCTCAACCACTTCTCATCAAGCCATCTTTCTCCTTCTACCCAGCATGGATTCCTCCCTAACCAGTCACACATTACAAACATGCCTATTTTCATGAATGGTCTGGCGGGGGTCAAACCCAATGGTCTCATCTCAGATTTCGCCAAGGCTTTCGACCGTGTTTTACACGGCTTCCTGAAACGCACACGGGGAGCTCACGGTATTTCAGATGAGGTTCTTTGCTTGATCGCCCCTTCTCTTGATAATAGAGTTGAAACCGGATCAGACCTGTCATCTCCCTCTTTCGATTCTTTAGGCGCTCCCCGAGACTCAGTGCTATTTCATCCGTTTGTTCCTCATCTACGTCAACGAAATATTCTCAGCGACGCTCGCCTATACGCCGAAAACCTGAAAAGCTGGAATGCCACCGATCCCAGTGCACCACAGATGGATCTTGACACGATTAGGCGCGCTCGTCAGACAATTGTGGTCTCCCACTAAATGACAATAATTGTGCGCACATATCACTCGTTGTGGATTCTGGTAATGACTCCGTGATTTAAAGTGCGTTCAGCACAGAAGATATCATGAAAATCGATCTGAAGTAGGATCTGAGCATCAGACTGTCGTCTGAATTAGTCTTCACGCATCACCATGAGATGGCGGCATAGAAGGGATTTGCCGTTTCGCTGGTGATTGGACACACATTCCGTCGCATAGATAAGAAAGCGTTTCAGATGCTTTACGGGGTCAGTATAAGATCGCGTCTCGACTATGCTAACCAGGTCGTGTGTACCGAAGTGGAGAAAGACATTATATTACTGATAAGTAGTGTGGCATATTTATGATTTTAGATGAGACCCAACTGTGAAAAGTCAAGACTGCGGCTGGATTCGAACCAGCGACAGACACAGCATGCCTCAGTAATACAGTTTCTATGCTTAGCAGTGGCGTTGGTGGATTCCAGCGTGAACTGTCTGAGAAATCCTACCGGGGCAGTCGATCCCCTTAATCATTTGGTGGATTCCATATGAGACAGTGGGACGGGTGGGTAACAGAGTGCAAATGTGAAATTTCCGAGCTCTCGGTGTGGATTCCTAGCTCAGCTGGTAGAGCGCTTGCCGCGTTGAGGCATGCTGTGTTTGTCGCTGGTTCGAATCCGGCCGAAGCCCTGACTATTCACAGTTGGGTCTCATCCAAAAAGACATGTTAGCTGCTGAGCGTGCCCAGCGCTCGGCTACCAAGTTAGTGACGAGCCTACGAAATGTTGCGTACGAGTCTGAACTTGAACTTCTTGATTCGTATCCACTCGAATTTCGACGACTACGCGATGATCTAATTCTCGTACACTCCTTTAGAGCAGGTCTCATGGAACAGTTCTTCATTGTAGCGAATATTGAGGGCTTGGGCCTCTGCCTTGAATCCTTGTGTCGATTTCTGAATATCTGCATTGTCTGTCAATTCGACTGCAATTAATGGGGGCTGGTTTTTCCACTTGTGTAATCCGTGTTCAAGCCATCACATCCAACCGCTGTGTCGAGTTGCACCATTTGACATCTGAATTTTTTGAACTCCCACTTATTTGCCTAGCAAACAGCCTTGCGCTAACCTTTATGGGATTTGTTTCCTATAAGTGCTTCAGAACTACTCAACGATTAGATGCGCTTAACATTAAGAAATCATAGATTGAGGACTGTCCAGATTAGGATTCATGGAAGAGAAAACGTGAATAGCCGAACAGAAAACTAGTGAAATTCTGGTTGGAATCACTAGTTAACTGTTGATCGTTCACTCAGGTCTACAATGAGCTTTTCTGTCATCGTGGTGTATCTATGCTTTAACAAAGTAGACAGCGCAATGATTTGAATTTCTAACATACAGACATAAGTTATCACACAATGCTGTTTTATCTAAGATTTTCGTCATACTGCTTGCGCCTCCATCATTCACACTTCGATGAATAGCTTAACTGGGAACTCTCTGAACTGGTCATATATATCGAATCTATGTATCAGCCTGTAGGTCATTTAGAAACAAGTTTTGCTTAACAACCGTGGTTTGCAATCACGTCTTGTCTCGTTGTTCTGGTTGAAAAAGGTGTGAAGGCACTGCGACAAAACATCGGCGTTCAGTGGTTGCATCACGTAATATACAAGCAACATTGACTGAAGAAGTAAACTGCAGTATTACTTTGAAATCCGAAACTCCTGCCATGCCTTGAACAAAAGTTAGCCACAGAAACTACCTCGTCGTTCTGGTGTTAATGGTCAAAAGCGTGTACGACTATAAATTACGATTATGCCTCAGTGGGTCCATCGTCAAACACTTTGGTTAGATTCCATGTCTCTCTAGAGCTGTTGGTTATCCAACTAACGGTTGAATTACATTTTGATGGTTCCATACAAACAGTAGGTCAGTCGCACATGGCAAAGAAGCCCAATGACGGTTTCCTTAAGCTAAAATGGGCAACTTTACTCTTCATGATGGGATGTGTTCAAATTAGGGAGCATTTCGAATCCCCAGTGGAGGACAAACATTCAACAAGGTCAGCATCTCGTAACTTATGTGGTTTGTGAAAAACAATGTGGAATTCTTGCAAAATTTCATATGGTTCGCGAAGAAACACCTTAATATATCTAAAAACGCCAATAGGTGGTAAATATGGAGCAGAAATATTTGATAAACGTCATGAAAATGTGCGAATATAGTCCAGGTACATTTGTGCATTGATAGACTACTCATGCAGTAGACAGAAGGGAAATTAGAACGAAAAGGTGTATGGTTTTGTTATATGTAAATACGTCCACTTGAATCGTGCTTTTTTATGACTTACTAAAAATCTACTCGTGTGTAGTGTAGACGTATTAATTATCGACTGATAATTAAAATATAAGAGGGTGAAAGAAATTGTGTTTGGAAAATGGATGTATCAATCAAGAATAATTTAGACGGTTATGACCAAGACGGGAGACATTCAGAGAGATAGTACCAGTCAGTTGTCACAAACACGCTGACCAACAAAGAAGAAGCTGAAAAAGCAAAGTCAAGTGGCTATAGAAATTGCGCCATATCATTAGCCCGAAAATAGTGTAAACAATTGACTTTTTCCTCGTGTTTACTATCTCATCCAACTGGACATACTGACTAGTACTTGGGCTCGTCAGAAACTTTAGTGTTCGACCTTTTATGCTATTCAGGTGAGTTCGTTCTGTTTTTCTGATTCAGTATATAGTTTACTTAAGAACGATTCGTTTTTCAGTTGAGTATTGCGTGAACTGTAAGTGAGGTTTGATCTATTTTCAACTCAACATCCATTATGGTTAGCAAAAAGAACACATCTTTTTGGTCGTGTTCATTAGACAGATTCACATGATGAAATCACGTATCAGAGTTAAAACAAATTTTATGCCAGAAGGAGAACACTGACAAACCTTATATATTACACAAAATAAATACTGTCCGTATGCCAAGCGTCGGAGCATTTCTTTATCAATTATACAAAAGGGGAATTTAACTGAAGAGGTAGCTGTTGTTTGCAACTCTATCGTTCTTCCAAAATGTGATTTATTCAGAAATAACAAAAACTAGTTTCTGTAAGCCGTAACCTCCTCCAAAGTCTATGAGGGAACAATTCAAAATAGGCAATTCCGCTTACGAATTTGACTAGAACAGAAGGAAAACTAGCACTGCTTAAATCATGCTTCGACAGGTTTCGCTGCACTTCAACTGGTGTTTACTTTATAATGTATAAAACTAAAACTCACAAAACTAGTAGAGAATGATTCCAAATTTTTCCATCGGTTCGATTACTACTACAGCAGCACCAGAGCCACCAACAGTTCGTTTCCGTGTGCATAAAATGGAAGTGGCATTCTCTAAATGTGAGCGTAACTTCATACCGTTGCAAACGTTAGCTTCGAGTTGACGATGGAAGCCGAAACGACTTTTTGAGCCAACCACATATTGCGTCATGAGATGATGTCGGTCGATGACTGTCTCCCTGTCAATTTGTTCGTCTGTGTAACCTTGCGTTGAACCCATTTTGGCAAGTGTTCAGCAAACCTGGTTGCGAAATCGCCATCACTTCTGCCAACACAGAATAGGCTGTATCCAAGTTTCGACTTATACCACATGTTTGTTTTGGTGAACTGAGACATCGTTTGGTTTATCGGGACTGTGTGAGGATACAGATATTGGCGCAACAAGAAAGTACGTGCAGACCATCACTATTCAACTTAGTAGTACATTTTGTTTTCTTCGAACGGCAGTTGTAAAACAACTGTTTCCTTTTGGAGTCACAATTTGTAGGTTACTGTGTACATTACTCTTGTTATGCTCTCCCATAGGGTCCTTAGGATAACCGTATTCAGGTAAAATTGCTCTAGTAGACGTTTTGCGTTGACGCCTTCTTACTCTACACAAAACGGGAGCAGTCGGAAGTCAGTACAGATGAGGCGGATCGTGCCAGCTGCTTAGAAGCAACTTGTTGCGAGCCAGCATATTAACTCGCTAAAACTCTCTGCACAGTTGCCACCAGGCAAGATGAATCGTCTCCATATCAAGATCACATTCAATGGATAGATGAACAATGCTCAAACGATACGAGGTATGTGACTAAAGAGCAGCGTGTATGCGTACGGTGAACGAAACTCAGCAAAAAAGAGGTAGTTTATGTTACACTTTCGAACACAACTCATTCTGGATTGTGGTGTCGGTATAATTGTGGGACAAGGTTATTCTGTTTCAGTACATCGAAGTGGTTTGCTTCAAATACTGAGGACCTGCCTATGCTACAGATTACTAACATCTTGAAATGGCAAGAAACAGGTCTTTCGTCAGCATAAATGGGCGAAAATTGCCAATAAAGTCTGGCTTTGGAGCATTTTCGAGAGAGACTGCACGAGCATACCCTGCGACTCTTGTAGACAAGTCGAGTTGCCATTAAAAACGTTCGGTGCTACTTTGTACAACTAATAAATTATAGAATGTATACATCTCCAGTGCTACAGCACAACGTTGCCGGCCTGGATTGTGATGTTCTGCCGGAAAGTAGATGGAGATCACATGTTAAACTGAGTTCTCAAGTTAACGTACAAAGATAAAGGTGGACCTGAGTATATTCAGTCAAAACATGCCCTTCTGGTCACCATGGCCACATAACGATCTACAACCCTAAGGAGTGCCAGTAAAAAATATTCACCCGTATTACCGGTCAGAATATAATTTTTGGGAAACAACGAGTGAGTGTTTGGACTAGTTTTTAAAGCACACCCATCATTTTATGCAACTGTCCAGCGAGGTTTTTAGCTGAAGCTAGTTGGCATTTTAGATAGCTACAAAAATTACAAGCACCTGTGAAGATTCCACTCCGGACGAGTAGGCTGATTTTAAAAATCCACATTCGTTGACATAGGTTCGGAAGTGATTCACAATGTACGATAACAGAAGATTCTGTGAGCAGTTAGTTGTTAGAAATAGATTTCTGTATCATAAGTAAGACCTTGTGGACAAGCACAACAACCGACTGTTTACGAGTTGTTCATATAACTAAACGGTTTTGTCCAGCGAATCCCAGGTAACATATATACTGATGCATGTTATAGAGCCATCACTTAACACTGACGCATCTATAGTGGATTGTGGTCAAACTCTATCTTGATGAGACTGATAACTAGTAAACGAAGTGGCAGATTTACAAAAGTCCACTTGAATAACGAAGAAACTCATTGACAAAAGAAATTCACTTTAAAGGTGTGGGTCTATCAAATTCTGCGATATTAATGATAGTTCACTCATGTGTGTTACGTCCTCGTTAAAACTGTTCGAATGTAATCAAAATATGACAGCGACTGGGTCGAGCCAAACGAGATGATTGGAGGAAAGCTACTCTCCTGAGCGCGGAACTAACTATATCCGGTAGGGTCACATATTGCAATGAACAAAGGCATTTCAACAGGTGGCGTGTTACGAACTAAAAAATAAACTGTAATACGAATTATAATGCAACATACACAATTGTTTTAGAGCCCTAGGAAAATGACGAATTATTTCTGGTTTCGAATCAATCTGATGGGTGCATGTCTTAGTACAATGTGAACGCTGGTTCAGAGCCAGGAAACAAATATACAGTAAAAACGTTATGGGTAGAGAAGCACGGAATACCGTAAAACAAGATGTACAACCAAAAAAAGAACGCCCTCGTTAATTCCGTATTGCAGACGATTCAGGTGAGCTCATTCAAAACATTTCTCTCGAGTTTCGTTTTTTTCGAAACAATGTACGGTAGCTCACAGAAGTTTTGTCGAATGACGAAGCAATTCCGTCACCGATTTATGCCTGCAGTCCTATCTCCCAGAAACTCTGAGGTACACACTGTTACAACACACCGATAACGAGGTGTTGACATTTCGTTTATTCTGTATAGTTTAGAACGCAAATCATCAGAATATATAGGACATGCGGATAGTAACGACAACAGAAACGATCACCGACTGGATTTACATGAAACAAAGCCTGTTGTCAGTTCCAAGGCAGGTAAACTGCGTGTGTCAACAATTTATGCACATATAGGGCCAGACAGCGAGTACTGATTAACAATGCTTCGGAGAAAGCAACTCACCTGGTGATGCAGTGCGTAGGACTGGAGAGCATGATCGAGTATTCACGTGTGTTCTGCTTCTTCCGGAAACATTCTCAGATTCTGATGGCTGCAATGGATGCAGGTTCATGAAGTTAAAATTATTGTTTTTATGTTCATGTTACTAACCTATAACTATGATTTTCAGAATAAACCTGCAATTGTGCTAATATTTACCAGTTACGGCTATCACCTGTTACCAATGTTGCATGTACGGTCCCATTCACTGAAAGGTAAATGACACTACCCACCTGAATTGTAGAAGTCTTTTTAGGTTGGATACGCGCACACTTAGAAAAATGAGTGACAGACTTTTATGTTGTGGACACATATTATGCACAGATGGAATGAGGTGTTTGTCTTACTCACCCACAGCAAAATTCAGTTTACTCGATGCATTTCCAAAGCGCCAGTAAGCCCGTGTTTTCGTCCCAAAGCAACGGTTCAGGGTCTGACGGCAATTTAAACTATGCAAACGAAACCGAACCTAGACTTAAAGCAAATATCAACAGTACCAAGCCAAGTCTCCATGTGGGTTGACAGACTGCGGCAGGGTGGAGACACTGTCAGCCTGTCATTCTTGTTCGTAGTCATGTGGCAGTGAGACAAAATTCTGAGTGTAACTGGCATTCACCTGTCTGGCATAGCTGTGCCTGAAAGGATCGAAGCCTGAATCAGTATGGCTCTCCGGCTTGATGCAGTGCGAAAGCTTGACCGCATCGTTAAAATGATTGATTTGAGAATAGGCCTAACTGTCTCACTTATGATCCCTTCCAGACATAACATAGTATTTTCCCAGCATCTAGCCGAACGAGTCTACAGGGTTTGGAAATTTGCGTTCTCCATACAGCAGTAAAAATATAGAAAGTGTCAACAAGTAGTATATTGCGTTCTTTCGCAACCTATTGAAGTAGATGGTTCCACGCTAAAAAAAGAGCATTTTCCAGCGAAGACTGTTTTTGTTTTCCGGACGGTGAAGTTTAGATTACTGTGTGAGCAAGCAATTACAGAATACTGAATTCAAACCCTTATTTTTTAAAGTGTCGAGATTTTTCGATTTTAAGTAAGCCCACTAGCATCTAGTCGCACATGGAATCAAATCCAAGCACCGTTCATTCATCCTGCATGAGTGATGTTGAACTGCATATGGTCCATTGAGTGTTGTGATACACGCCCAAGGAAGTGGAGCTAAAGGGTTTTTTTTTAGAAGGATAGCATTTTAGTAGAATGGGAGGCAAATCTAAGCTTTCATGATATCACAATGGAGATGAGACTGCATAATATCAGACTGCATCAATTTCTTACTGTTGTAGTATGAATAAAGTACCGGAGAGATGCAGTCGAAGAACAGTGTGGTCAACTTAAACTAGAGTGTAAGTGTTGTGAATAGTTACGAATGGCGGGTTGAGGACAAACAAGATCGGGAGACATTTGCATTTTGGTAGTCCGAGAGGCACCATTCATACACCTTTGAGGCAAATGTAACTTACGCTTGACTGAAGAACCAGAACAGTTAACCGTTGACTGCGTTTTAAGCATCCAGCAGTTACAACGGGCAAAAGACATGTTTCGTGGAAAGATCAATAAAATACTTTGACATGCACAGGTGAAAAATAACACGCTTATAAACTCAGTGGATGTCTGCACCGCTGAGTCGATCTGAGCAAAAATTCAATATTGCGGAGGTTGCATCCTTTCGGATTGCTCTACAGATGATATGAACTCTACTCAACATTAAGCAAACATGGAACTCCGCCTTTTCGGGATAGAAACAAGACGGGTAATCCTACGCAGTGGTATTTTTATAACCTTCGCTTCTAGAGGGCAAACGCTAAATGCATTCTACCGAAGTAAAATAAATGTGAGTTACAAAGGAGAACCATCCAAAGCATGACCTGCGCGAAGTCATAATCTAAATTCACCTAAGAACCTATGGGACTGTTGGCTAAATATCTGTTGGGAAAAGAATGATGATAAGTGTAGGCACCTTTCAAAAAGCTTGAACTGAAATTTTACAAATACATCTGCAGTTATTATCAAACGGTACATCCAGGTGTGCATAGAATAGTTGACCAAAAATACAGACCATTTCTCTTTGCGAAACGCTATAATATATTCTGAACCGAGTTATAGAACAGGATGATGTCAGTTCAGTACACCGATTCGAAATGTATGAATCATATTGTGGGAAGTTTACAACTGCGGGTGCGTTTAGAAATAGACCTTCTTTTGTACAGACAGAAAATATAAGCGACAAAATCTGGCAACCGTAATGTAAAGTGCACATATCCACAATACACGTAGTATACACATGTCTCAGCTCATAAATGGTTATTAACTCTCAACTGATTACACATGTTGTACCGCAATCTCAGTCCGAGCGTGACAAAAAACTTTTAACAGTTGCATTCTATAAAAACTTACCGTGTCAAAAACACCGTATGCAGTTCGACCACGTTTTGTGCAAACTTCACCTTTGGCTATGACAGACCCGTTCTGTACCAGACAAGGCCAAATATGATGATGAACGAGAACTGCCGAGTAGGAAGAATCGTGACTTCGACGGTATCTTGTAGGAATGCGGGTAAAAAAATATTCACAGTCGCTTTTTGGTTGCCCAATAATGATAGCATCCGATTGACTACAATGTTTAGGTCGGTATTCATTTATTCCTACTGGAAACACACTGAAGAAATCTTAAAGTCCATAACAACTTTATTTTGAAAGTCATCGGACTGGCGCCTCTGTAGTGTCGGGACCAAATTCCAGCCGGCTAACGTAGATTACTGACAATTAATTCGAACTCTAAGATTAGGAGTTGTACATCATAGCTCTTTATGGCGGCCATTAATTTCAACTAACTCGCTGCGTGCACAAGCCGTTTAACAGTCTACATACATTCTACTGCGATGTGGATACACAAGTTATCCACAACAAAACTATGAGGCCATTGCATATACCACAGATAATTTTTGTACAGTAAGTCGCACAGTGCCCATCGCGCGTGGCAACTAACAGGCTAACTCCGTTTACATGAGAAGTTATTCAATACACACTCATTCTTGGGGAATTACCAAAGAACGATACAAAGTTATCACCAGAACACAGCTGTATTAACATAAAATATGGTCAACTGGATGAAGCTGGTGGGTAACAGATCCCCCATCCTGTTTCTGGATTTCAAAGCATGTATCCCACAAGTGGATACAATTGAGTCAGGTCAAATTATTCTCACGTTTGCCTCCACTGCATGTTATCTACGGTTTGATGATGTAGGTTCTAGGTGAACCGTTGTATAGATGTCCACCCAGTATTCTTAGGTTTTTAATTGGACCAATCTGGAAACATCCAGCTGGCAAATGTACTGCACGGATTCATCAGAGAAGTATTCAAATTCTACTGACATTGAAACGTGTGTAATGAAACACTGTTTTGCCGGTGGATTACTTTCTCCGATATATGTATCAAACCAATCAATACTCATGAGACCTAACTGCGCTTGCCGCGTTGAGGCATGCTGTGTCTGTCGCTTGTTCGAATCCAGCCGAAGCCCTGATTTTTCATAGTTGGGTCTCATCTAAAATCATAAATCTGCCACACTACTCATTAGTAATACAATCAATACCGATTTTACTCTGGTCACAAAAGTCCATACATTTGTGTCGATATGCTAAGTGTATCGTTGAAAATTAGTAAAGCACGGCACTGGGAAATGTATTCGTCTAGCATCAGTGGCTAGCTACATCCGTGCCTGACAATGATTTGAATGATCACATTTCAATAAATATTGAGCTGTACTCACACAATGAAATCCTTCTTGGGCGGACCTCGATGAAAATGGTCATGATTAGAAGGAATGTAACCAGGTGGGTGATGCAATCCAATTGATAATAATCAATGAACCTTTGACTACACACCATAGCTTAGCGTGCGTAACCTTAGTTTTAAACAAACATTCGTTTCTGTAATAACTGAATTCGATAGAATGTGCGATAAACTTTTACAACGCATAAAGTATGATCACTCATTTTATACGGAATCGTGGCAGGCAACTGGAACACTTACATACGCCTAATCTTTACTATACGGTGGCCGATCGTTTAATCCGGAAGCAAACCGTCCCGTTACAACTCGGTTGAGATAAGCAATCCTGTGGTGAGAATATCCATCTGGATACACGTTGTACTTCAGTGAAACATAGCTGACTGCAAACGCGGTTGCAAAAAATTCATCCAATTAACCGCCCAACAAATCCCCGACACACAAGAAAATCTAGCAGCGGACCAGTTCAAGGTCGATGTATAGTGCAGCTACAGGGTTGGACACAGAGCACCATTTTTATGTCATGAATATTCGTCAAGTTGTTCGCTCAGTACTGAGCCAATCACTTTGTATGTGTTACTGGTGTCTACGAATGAAAGACCCTCGTTTCCTTAATACTGTTGTAACCTCCTAAAGCTGTGCTCTAGCGGTATTCAAAATCCTCAATTCCGTATTTTGCACCAGACTTATGCATTTATTTCTAATCAGTAATGAAATACTCGTTTTGCATTAATTCACTGAAGTACTAGTCACTATGATCTCTAGCATGCTTATAAGCTGATGTAGAATTTGTACTACTGTACCAAATGTCCGCCGAGTTGTGTGTTTTAGGCCCTCCATAAACGCGTAGCGGGTAGATATTCTGAACATTGGAGATACTGAACGGAGAGCTGAGTGAACCAGGACAGATAATAGATGAATGTGGATATGTGCACTGTAGTAAGTACCATGTGGACCGGACACATAAATTAATGTGACTTCGAACTATTAATGACTGGAGAAAACCTTCGTAGCAGTTAGATAACTTGATGCAAACATTAATCCGTGGACGGCTAAAGAACGGCGACTAGCTAAATGTGAACAGCATCCACCAATTTTGAGTGTTAAAAGTTATTGTGGTGGATTGCCAGGTCGGGGGTGCGAGTTTTCGAACGCTCGGCCGAATACCTCAACGTGGGGGGGGGAAGTACGTTCGAAAACCTGCCGCGATCGGATCAGGGCCAACGTGCGCGACCGGATGAGTCATCGCTCGACTAGATCGGACCAACGGGCGAGGCAGGGCAGGCGAAATACGACAGACGGCCAGATCGGAGGCGTGGTTTTTCCAACATTCAGAGGAACATCTCGACACGATGTTGGGATACGGTCAAGGCCAGCACTGGGTGGATGGCGGACAGCACGAGCAGCCGGACGAGCCAACGCGCAACGGAATCGGACAAACAGACGAGGAATGGCAAGCGAAAAACCCTCCGATAGAAGGCACCGGTCACGCACGTAAACCGGTTAGAAGTGCACACGACGTGTGAACGGAAACCGGGGGGTGCTGCGGGTTGGAATTGCGACTTATAAACGAGAGAGCGCGCGTTGCATGTGACTAGCGGTTGGGACAATAAAGATTGTGCTTTATTGGACGCCTTCTCGCTACATTATGCCTAAATGTATTCATTACAGTGTTCTCAAAATGCGTCTTTTGTCACTCGAACAAAACTACGGCAACATGTGTCTCAAGTTGAGCACATTGATGAGCAGTTGACAATATCCGTTACAGCGTTAGTGTCACTGCAAATTGATTGCACCGTACCACTTACGGTTCCATCTACGCATTCCGTATCTGGTTTAAAACTAAAAGAATAGAAACAGATGGTGTATGAGTGAAGACCAGTGCGGCCAAACTGGGCATTGCGAATCAGTCAAGTGAAGGGCTACTACGAATGGGGCTCTAGAACAAAAGAAATGGAGATTCAGACTCTAAGATATAGAATGGACATGAATATACTGAAATTATAAAACAAGAATGATTCCAACACGTTGCTGATGTTCCCTATAGAAGATAAGGAAGAAAAACGAAATTCTGAGTAAAAATCATAAGGTAGCCTTCAGCATACAGTGCGCCAACAAAGCTAACGAACAGAACGTGAATCAAAGGCCTAAAACAGTGAATAAAGACGCAATCTCGATGCATCTGCTAAACTTTGGGAACGATCATAGGAGCCTATCAGCGGTAGTCAAATTAACATGAACATTCAACACTGTAAGATGCTTGAGTGTATCGAGAAGTGAAGGCATTTCGGTTGCGTTAGCACTATCATTGCCTTAGGAGCAACTGTTCACAGAGCGAGTTCCTTAAGGGTGGTTAATTAGATTAGAATGAGTGAACTTGAGCACATCAGGCTTTTTTAATCTCCATAAAATCTCACATCTCTCTATATCCTGATAACGAACTTACAGGATGCTCACAGATCGCAGTTTATTTACAGATTCTCTTTACTTCCGACTTGTCGCCAGTCTAGTACTTCCTCTGATTGTTGTTACGAACGAATTAAGATTTATCCACGTTGTTAGTGCGATTATATCCCCATCCAATTTTTGCTATAACGAATTTAGTTGAGCGGTGGGCCCATACACGACAACGGGAGCATAAAACCTGTCCAATTTCCAACATGTTCTTCCGTACGCTGGTTCCATTTTGTTATTAAGAACGCCAGTTGACGATAGGCATAACCTTGTCTTTGACGCTCCGTAAGAACTTGTTGGGCGTTAGTAGGAAGCTACTGTTCTGATGTGCGGTCACAGTTATACAGACCTTGTAAGACAGCAGAAGATAATCCAATGAAAGATAGACCGGCGACAGAAAGATGTGCACTTGTAAGCAGGTATGCATAAAAGGTCAGTGTCAGCGTTCTTCTAGAAAGTGCGTGGACTTTAGTGTGATACCAATAGGTGCCCATAAGTGATTGAACTCGATAGAGCACGTGTTGCACTGGTTGATGAACGATTGCTAGGTGTCAGTCATACAGAAGTGTGCTTTATGTGAAACTAAAAAGTGATCACAGTCACTCGTCTGAGCAGTGGAACGTCTTAATATACATTTAAAATAGGTTCATGACATTACCTAAGGATTTGTTTGCATTGCCATCATTAAGGAAAGGCCCGTATCTATCACTCTTTTCTAGATAACGTCTTACCGTTAGAATTTATATCTAATGCAAGAGGAAGACTTACTGTGGTTTGTTTAAATAAAACTCGGTGTCGAAACTCGAACACTCAACATCAGTGTGTTTATACGTTACCAGTGAACTCCTAGGATGCGTACATAAGACTTGACCATCACCATCATCAGCATAACCACGGACGTCAGTAAGTCAGCGGCTTACACACATACATAGCTGTCGCACAGTCAGAGAAAACAGAAAAGGCACCGATTAGATGTTGAGGGACAGTTCAGTCCCTTCACGTTGAGTAGTTACCGTTCACCTCCACGTAGCTCACATGTGACGAAGAAGAATGTTTTACTGTATTTACGCCACCCGTGAAATGCATGAATGACGACTTAGTAAACAAAACCAAATGGATGTTGGTACCTTCATAAGAACGCATCAAAACTGGAAGACGCAAGCATAGAAGTTTTCAATAATTTGTGCTGATCTCATACCCAGGTGAAGATTGATGACAATCAACGACAAAAATAGGACTACGTGTAGCTCAAATTAATGCAGACGGATTGTGTAAATTTCATCAACTCAGTGTTGTTTGGTTAGTAAAAGTACCACAACCTCGTGATATATAAATGAAAGATTTTTTAGAATATACAGCGTAACTGCAACCACACTTAACGCAGTGATGTTAAGGGTCGTTAAAAATAATATTTGTTAAAGCCTGATGCTTAGTTATTAGTGATTCTATACACATTGTTAGATTGAGGCTTTAATCACGACAACCTCAGCAAAACGCAGGAAGCGCGCGTTAGTTTGAAGCGATTAGCCTCGTGGTGTTGAAACTATGTGTACAAAGGCATCCATACCACAAACTGTCACGTAACTAACGGCTAAGTACGTGTCATTCAGCTTGGTCAGATCTTTTTTCATCCCACCTCATTAGTCCAAACTTCTCACTCACTGTTGCTTGGTATTGAAGAGTCAGTGAAGAATGCTAGCAGCCACCAGGTTCCGTCTTCTGACTCCCATGACAAACCTTGGAAGTGAGACTAATTGAATGAAAATTTGGGCATAGGAAGAAACGCTTGTAATGGTAACAAGCTTACGGTCTGTCACGAAAAACATCGATGCAATTCAACGAAGAGACTTTTGAGACGAGACCAAAAGTAATTTTGTTGGTGCGCACGTTCTCTCTCTCTGTCTCTTCATATCACGTAGTGAAGAGTGGAGTAATATGACGTACATCCAGAACATTTATAAATTTGTAACCGTAGCAACTGACCGTATAGATCTGGTTGCCTACGCCAAGTTAGAAAGTAGTTAAGCTAGAATCAAGGCCTATTAATAGGGTCGCAAATGTTCTGTATGAAAAGCTGTGTGCCGAGCTGAGCAGCGGTCGTTGGACAGTTTGTAACATGTGTGATCTACGAATAAACATCCAATATACTTGTGCATGCCATCGTACAGTGAAGGACTCTTCATAATTGTTAGGTTAGTTTAATGATTGTAACACTAGTAGCCTGATGCTGGCAACATTTACTGAAAGCTAACCTGCTCACTTCTTTCTAACCGGCGATGTTAGAGGCAGAAATCAGGTGAATAAAAAATTCAACTTACATCTGGACTGTTTACCTAAAAAATCGTCCTAACACAGACAGAATCGGACAGCAGTGAATGAAGATGTATTAGTTGAAATAGTGAAAAATGCAGTGTCAGGTTCAACCTTATTAACCAAATGGCTCCATCTAAAAGCTACCTGCAAACGACGAACATGAAGCCCAGACCTAAAGGGAGCAGCACAGAGCCGTGGGAAAAATTGTGACCTGGCTTTTAAGTTGAGAAAGTTTTTTCTGGGAAGAGAAACGTAGATGGCTTGCAACAGCTCATCGATAACGACGTCGGCTGTCTATCATACTGTTACAAGATTATTTCCCCTTACCGCAGTCAGTTCAGCCAAAATTTGTGCAGATGGATGATAATCGGTTCAGAGGTTACCTTCAATGTCACGGGATGGCAACATCGACAACTCTAGACAGTTGTGTTGGGGAATGGCCATCAACTAAGCTCATCTCTGAACAGAAGACTACGGGCTCGAGTTTACATCATACCAGCAGCAATAAATGATTTCTTTAACTGAACTAAAAATAAACCCTAAAAAATCACTCCTCCGATTACTAGGCAGATAAGTCTGGCTCATATGTCTTGTTTAACCGTAGATAATCCCCGAAATTTCCTTTATACAAGTCTGCGTAAATCCACTCAAATTAGAAAAGCTACTCACGGGTAGTAAATTGGTCTTAATAATCACATTTTCGATAGTCTTCACTGAAATTTTTTCTTCAGTTATCGCTGTGTCCCACTTTGATGAACAGAACTATGTCGACCATTGCTACGGACTGGCCCATCAACTAGCAAATATCCTCCAGGTCACAGAAGAGATTGAGAAAGCATTCCACGAGTAGCTGAGATTCGAACTAACGGTAAAATGGTATAAAAGTGTTCCAACCTTGATTTGCCTTATCGGTGCTCAATTATAGTAATGGAACCTAATAAGATGGCAGTCAATGTAACACGCAGCTTGCCTGAAGCTTGCCGGCTTTGTGATTCCTTATGTTATAACGTCGAATTCTAAACTGTTACTGGTTGGTTAAAATAACAAGGAAGCCGGTCATGGTGTATCAGCAGTGTTAGAAAACACGGATTTGTGTATCATACACCACTTTGGGTAATAAGTAGAAGCGCACATCATGGACCAGTTCAATTTCATGGTGAATAAAAGCTTACTTGGAGAGTGAAGGTTATGCAGATGTTGAATATGTAACTCGTTATCTGTACACTTAAGCACCGAATTAACCAATGGTTTACCTACTTTGTATCGTCAATCACTTCATTGGCGTACACTGGTCGATAGACATCCAGTGGTTGGGCAAGTGTGCAGCATTCCCAGGCGAGTTTGCAAGCGTCTTGAATGAACTCGTTGATCACGCTGAAACCAAGAGCAGTCGAGGGGACGCGCAAACCTGGCACCAAACGTTCCATGGCAATTTTAACCTCTTCCGTCATAGATGCAACATCTATAGCATATGTTGCATGTACATTGATGTGGGATTGAACGAGTTCGTCTAGATTCTCTATGGACGGTGGTGATGTGGCGGATGCCAGTTTAGCGCGCACTCGATTACGATATATTCGAAAGTGTGCCTTCGCAACATTGAACGCTTCCTGACGATTCAACGGAGAATACAGTCCCAATAAAATTAAGACAGAGAAACCTATCTACCCGTATTTCGGACTAGGTTAAAACGAGAACAGTTGGTAACATTTGGTAGCTCAATAAAATATACACGGCTGTTTTTGGAAAGTCTGCCTCAACACTCGTAATCGTTCGGTCTGTTTAGCCCGGCATTGAGTACAAACCATTTCACGTTTATTGGGCAATAAATTACACACAGATATATGTACGTGTTTAAATATTGGTACTAAATTATCACAAACCCGATATATGGAGGATGATTCAAGGTTGTTAGTCACTAATGAACTGAGAATCCTAGTATTCAGCGAGACATTGGTAGACTGGACAGAAAGGAAGTACAAATATGATCAAATACAGTAAAATACAAAACATTCAATAATGCTTGCTCAGAAATACGTTACGCGAATTTTCATACTTAACACAGGAATAAAGCATCAATGTTTAGTAACCCTGATTACTCGATTCGCAATCTAACGCATGAACGATAGCTTCATCCACCACTCTAAACTAGCTTTGGTAGCAACAGTTCGATAGTCGAGGCTGTTCAGCGAAAACCTCAAATTTACGAAAGTTGCGTTATTTAAAAGAGCAGATCGTGGTCATATCCGATCAAGAAAGCGCGTTCTTCACCCTCAGAACGTGAATTGTCTGAAAGCAAAACTGTAACACGCTGGTCAGGGTAAGTTGTATTGGTTGAAATGGAACGGGAACTACAAGGTTTTGGATTTAGTAATGCACACAAAAATGTTCATGTCGTTATATGCTCAGTCGTCCGACAAACTCCTATTGACTCGGTGAGCATTTGTACGGCTGGGTATGAACATGTAGCTACCAGTGTGGGGATCTTGTAAAGGGACTGTACAAAGATTGGGTTAGATCTGAGAAAAAAGCACGGTTGGTATAGTCTAAGAATTTATCAGTGAATTCTTTTGTTCTTTTTCAACTGGTAAGCATATGTATGTAATTTTGTCAACATGGACCATAAATTGTCTAGATAAGCTCGCTAATTTGAGCAGTTTCATACAGAAGAATAATGAAACCAACAGGAGTGAAGGGACGAGGGGTTGGAAGTGATTTTTAACAACCTACAAAAACAATGAATAAGCAGACTCTCACGAAAACCTCATTTGTGTGTAGGGTCGCGTGCATGCTACTGCAAGGTGACCTTCAGCCACTAGAATGTCAACTGTTTCGAACTGAAATCGACCTGAACATACAAGTTCGGACGGTGCGGCTCAATTTACTAGGAAGAAGTGTCATGAGTAAGTGAAAACAGAACCTTCAGATGTGTTAAATTACTCAACAGCGAGATAAGTGCATAAAAATAGCTAAAACGGACTGTGAAAATGCTTGGTTCGAAGCGGTTCGAGGTGGACATACGATGGCTTTGAGTGCAGAAATGAAACAGTTAAGTGGAGTAAGCCGGGTTGGTCTTCTGAGTGGGATGCTCCTGATTTTCGTAATTTTTGAATAGAAACAGCAAGAGGATAGTGGCTAACCGGACAGAAGAGCGTGAAAGTTGGTGGTGTTCAACCGGGTCACATGCGGATTGAGCGGACCTGGTGAGGTGGAAGCCGAATGGCAGCCGTCCCGTGAATACCAACCAACACGCGTTACCATCCATTTATCAATTTGCAAAAAGTATGTATCTTAATGTTGAATGCTTTACGGAAGAGTATAGATCGTAACGTGTTATTTATCTTTAGGGCCAACAGTCTGCTGTGGTAAGTAAGGAATAATGTCGATCACCGATGTGCTATTGTTGATGAAGATAACGGTGGGCTAAGTGTGTTAGAGCGAGTTATATACGAAAGAGTACCTTCAGCATACTTAAAAAGCATGATTCTTTCCGGTAGTGAAAATTCACCTATGCAAGCTACATATGGAATCGGTGGCGAAAAGTCCTCCGAGGTATATCAGGACTTGTTCACACACAGGAAGTTATTATTGTGCTGAAGCGTGTGATATGTTCAGCATTTCCAATACTGATGAGAAGTCTCAGATTGAGCCAATTTTGAGTTGAACGTCATTCATGCATAACCGCAGCTTTCGTACTCGAGTAGACGTTCCAACCAGTTTCTTTCAACAATAATCACCAGAGTCAAATTGCTCTCTTGTTCGAACTTCTCGGTAGTGCACAACCTTTCCATGATCCGTGATAGGAATCCGGCCACCCATTCACGGGAAATCCGCGTTGACCAGTGCTGACAACCTCACGCTAGGCGCCACTGGATTATCATAATCATCATCGTCGTCGTCAGCCTTAGGTCTAATCAGAAGTATTGTGGCTCAGGCCGCCGCTACGTGGATGGAATCACGTGTTCCACTGGAACTCCTTTGCGAAAAAGGCAGTTCAATAGAAATTAATGAGTAACCAAGTTGAAAACAGCTTTTATCTCTGGAAATATCACGTCTGTCGGCTGTCTGTAAAAGTGTCGGTGCTCCGAGATCCGTCGTGAGGTGAAAATATGGTTAACCTATCTTCCACCGGACCGGAATCCTGCCTATTCTTCAAGCACCTGACATCCCCTGAGCTCAGTCCACCGACGTGATATGAGGCCAGTGAGAAATTTGGACGCAACGGACATCTGACTGATGCCTCAGTGATTGTCACATAGACTTTGAGGCTCCCTGTTGAAAACGGGAACTACTGTTTATGAGAACCAATCACGTCATCCTTGAAAAAAAGAGGAGAGAGAAGGTCTTGTTCAAGAGCCTTGTTATTCTTCTATGACTTAAGCTTCGGGGCCACTTCTGCTTCCGACGAAGGACCGTCTGGAACGTAATAACTGACCTTTTGGGTCATAACGCCCACACGGTCTAGTAAAGGTCAGCTGAACTGTTCAACAGAGTGTTCAGCCCACCTGTCAAGTCCGGACGATTGGCTAGTAATAAGTAGACAATATTTCACATACGGTCTCAGTTACACCGACTTGAAGGCCAGTAAAACTGTGGATCATGAAAAAACTTTATGCTATTCTCAGATGAAAGGCTCTTTCCACCTCTTTCCACTGTTTCACCAAGTAATGCCTATGGTCTTTGTGTAAGCTTTTGATCAGATTGCGTTTCAGCTCTCGATGGTCGAACGGTGCTCGTCCATGAGGTTTGTCAACGTAAAACAAATTTGGTTCTGTCGCAGCTGCACAACTCCTTCGGAACACACCTCTGCACATAAGGTAATCATAACTGATACATTTTGTTTCTAGTGTTCGTTAGGATCGCTCGTTTAACTCGAACTGGTCAGTTTTTCCATCAGCGCTTCCAGATAAACAGTTTTTTCTTCCTTAATCGAGTGCCAATTGAGTGTTTTTCACCTACCTGTTTATGGCTTCTGGGAAAATGGAGAAATAAAACGGGCACTTTGAACAACATGATCCAAATCCAGACTGTTGTTCTAAAACGCACGGCAGCTTTTAACGGTGACGTCATCTGTAACTAACTGCTATGTGATCCAATTGTGTTCATGGCTGAGAAGTACACGGAGGTCTCCATGTAACGTACTGCCTCTTTCTGTGTTAGACTGCGGCGTTCGAAATATGGAGAACGTGACAGACGCACAGCTACAGAAGTCTTTCGCCATTGTCATTGAGTTGTTACCAGACACCAGGCATGCCGCTCAGCCGCTTCTTCTCTGAAGTAGGGCGAACAAGCTGAGCATTAAATTCATCGGCTAGTCTGCTGACGCCACAGTCCTTAATCTTCTACATAAGATTAACGACAGCGTCACAGAACGCATCTTTGGTAGCATGTAAACAGCTGTCTTTCGGAGCATACGCTGTCTGATTTGCTTTAACAAATTAGCTTTTATTGATTCTGGCAGCGCACAAGCGACTGTTTAATGGGTTCCAATCGAGACAGCATCGCTCTGCTCTAAAAATCATTGCGATCTCCGTTCCAGCTTTATCACTGGATTCACCTTCGGCATCATAGGAGACTCTGAGAGAGAAACGCTCAGATCGCCAGTTATCAAGGGATGAGCTTGAGTGGAAAATTGTACAAGGACCTTAGGCTTGCGTCCCCGACACGCAGCACACAGCTAGCCTTAGACTTGATGGGCAGCTTGTTGACCTACTTGTCCAAGATTACGAACAGTAGGAGGCTAATTTTTGTCAAATGTTTTGGCTTCAAAGAACAATCGTCGTCCGGATGTACACGGAAGGCAGAAGACTTGGCAGTAAAATAGTAGAAGGAACACGTGGTGGATGAATAATGTCACTGTCAGGAGGACGATACCGTGTGGTAATTCTTGGTCGTTTATGATACGGAAAGATGTGGACTTGAGGGACCCCACCCCGAGTCACTCACCTAAAAGTCTAAAGTATGAGACAAAAAGAGACTAGGGTTTTTGGGGAACCCTAACTGGAGCCAACATCACAAGCGTCTGACTCACCTGGCCTAGCTCGAGATCGCAGTGAATAACATATTGATGTTTGTTTCTAAACACTGCTGCTCACAGTAGATATATTCAGAGGTACACTGGACCCAAATCTTTCCATCGTATTGGTTAATACACCGGCGATCACAATCAACTGTTGGGTGATCGGAGTGCTTTTTCTTTGACGGTACACTTTCTAATCCCCTTCGTCTTGATTTGAACTACGGAAATGTCAAGATTGTAAAAAATTTGCAAGTTACAAGAACAGTGTCAACAGCAGATTAGTATTGTGGGGCACCGGTGCCCTGAGAATATCTTCTACCAGCACACTCATCTTAAAGGCAGAAACAGTGGCACTTTGATGACAGACGGAATTGTCTGGAATAATGGTACACTCAAAACTATTCAGCGTGTCAGATCGAAATCAGTATAACAAGTAGCATTCAATTAATTCAATATATATATTGCATTTATTTTCCTTTCATCTACAAGGTGCAATAAGAAAAGGTGGTCTGATTTCCCTAATTTATTGGGCTAACACTCCATGCAATCATGAGGTGTTCACCTAGCATCACAATCGTGTTATTTGTTTATAATTGGAATTTCTCAATTAAGGATGAGATTTTTATCATGAAATTCTCACCTGCTCTATCTCGTTATGATTTCTATATTAGGGCTGTTTATTGTGATTGTACAGCAGTTAAACAGCATTATAAAAAGTCATCAGTTTTTAACGTTGATCACTGACAGTGATGACCTCCTTTCTGGTAAGTGGTCACCGGTTGCTCACAGTTGACTGAATGCACGCAGATTTCTAGAGGTTTTATGCACTGTGTTCACCATCTTCCTGCCCTCTTATTCTACACCACAATTACATTAATCTATTCACTTATCCGGTTAAACGGGTTTTATGTACGTTTTGTGTAGCAAAAATGCTTCCCCCGAGGACGTGTTACTGTTAGCTGTGATGAGCGCATTGATGGTTCTACTAATGACGGTTACAGTAATCACAACCTTCCATCGCATGACAGTTGGTTGTCATAGAGGGATATTTTAATTAGTCAATTGGTCTTCATATCTCACCGCCGACTACTCACTTCAAAGACATATATATAAGTTGTTTTTAGACTTTTTGGGTGCACTTTGGTCAACGCCCAATTCTATTATTCTGACTAGATAGTTCATTGTGTGGCCAATGTGTTTAATTTCAATAAAAGGTTCACTATGTCCACAAAATCCCCATCCACCAGACGAAGTGACATGGGGGACAACTGACTGAAATACGGAACTGAATCACGTCGAGTGGGTTGCCTTATGATCTAGCATAGTAACTAACTAAGTTACCAAACGATTACAGTACTTAATATAAGATTTCCGTGGTGGCAAAAGTAACGATGCAACGAGCAGTTACTTTCAATCGCAATTTGCCAAACTAAAATGCGTATGGTTTCTAGCCAGCTACTCTTGAAAAAAGTATCGGATTCCAGATCCGCTCTTAGTATAGTACATCGTTAGTGTGTAAGCTTCCCACGGAAGGGTTTTGGACTGAAGCCCGCGTCCCGTCCACCTGATCGGGAGACGTTAACATTGTTGCAAAGCGACCGCGTACAGAACACTGTTGACAGCAGCTAACAGATACAAATACCGGTCGTGGCAATATCTTATTTTTGTATGCTCAAACAAGAATACTAGTCATGTGTGATTTCTCTTCGAAAAGCAGTTGGCAGGATAACTTATCTGAATGCTGAAGATGCAAACAAATGTCAAAGATTTTGATCTTATACCGATCAAATCTCATACTATTTACAATTAATCACCAAGTTAAGCTTTATTGAGGTGTGCCAAAAGAAACAGCGCAATACCACGGAAATCCTAACCAAATTGAGAAAGAACTCATCCGGATTTAACCCTATGCTGCATCATATGAACGTGAAGGAATGTGCGCGGAAATTGAATGGTTAGAGTAGATTCGTGACCACGGCGGATGTAATAAGTGGCAAACTTTCTTACAAAAGCACAGGTTTTGGTTACACAATCAGACTTCGACCGATTCAGTCGAAGTCAAGGGGTGAAAGCGGATTGCCATAGGTGCATGTTAACTTTTTATTCATGACTTGTTTTGCTAAAACCTCTGTACTCTTACTGACTTGAAGATGAATGGTTACACGGTTGTAACAACGTTAAGAGCGGAGTTCATTGAGTGGATATATGTAGTTTGTGACCGGACTTTTTATTCCGCATACACTTGTGGACACCAAAACCAACAGGGTTGTTTCCAACGCTGAGTACACATAGTACACACATACCTACATAACGGTGAACAATGCGACGGATTAGGGCTGGCAATAAGTGGCCAACTTGATGTAAAAAGGTCCTTGATTGTGATTCCTAACGTTAGAGAGTACACAAGAGAACAGCCACTATTTTCGGACATCCTGTTTAGAGGCCGTCTAGGTGAATTTACCGAAACTACAGCTGATGTAAAAGGTTCCTAGATCGTATATCGTTTTACAGGTCGTCAAGACTTCGTTCCTACAATAGAATGCGGGTCAAGCATGCGGCTGGACGTGAGTTTCTTCGTGTTGTAACCTTCTAAAACAAAGAAATGGAGTACACAAACTTCTTCCGAAAGGTTAATTGTGGGTACATCTGGATGGGTATGGACATCGAACTCCTCTTCACTGGTGACACTGGTGAATACTTACTGAGATATGGTTAGTACCACTTCGAGTATGATGATACCGAACTTTCATCACTGACTAGGTTGCATCCACGCCCGACCTATGCTGTTACCTTGGCGGGGTGGTCGGACTTGTGCACTGTTTTGATCCGGCGGGCTATGCTGACTAGGACTACGGTCCTTCCAGATGCAACCGTGTCAGACAGGACAAAGGGGAACAGTCAGACGAAAAGCAGTTAAACTCATAGGATTGTATGTCGCACTACTGACCGCGTAGGAGTGCCTATGTAGTGAGACACAGTCCTATGGGCATACAGAAGAACTATTTTTATAGTTGCGGCACTGCTGTCTTCCGTATCAAGAAGAAGGGGGTTAGAAAAGGTACCCTCAAACAAAGAGCACTCCGACCGCACAACGGTTGACCGTGACCGCCGGCGTATTATCCAATACGGTCGAAAAACATCAAATATCTCTCAAAAGCCCGATGTAGCTTCGAGTACATCCGCTGCGCGCAGCAGTGTTCAGAATCACTTCGCCATCGGGCTAGACAAGCCCCTCACTGCCAAGTGAGTCAGACTCTTGAGTCATTGGCTCCGGGTAGGGTCCCCCAAG
>QNGE01001561.1:111365-133638 GCA_008508345.1 Paragonimus westermani
CAACCACAGAGGCATCAGTTTGGTGTCTGTTGCGTCCAAGTTACTCACTGGCCTCATTTTACGTCGGCTCACTAAACCCAGAGAAAGTCAGATACGTGAAGAACAAGCAGGATTAAGATTCGGTTGGGGGTGTGTTGATGCGTAATAAGGCACCTGGACCAGACCTCATCTCTTCTTCTCTTTTCAAGGATGGTGGAGTGAGGTTGCTATCAGAACTGACAAAACATCTCTAGACGATCTGGGAGACTAAAGAGGTACCTCGTTGCTGGTAACACGCCCGTTAATAAACGACACTCCGTATTCTCTATCGCAAGATACTTTCATTATCCACAGGTGACAACGTCGGTAGTGCCTCACTGATCAAAGCACAGATGGGTATTCAAAAATCTTCAAGCCTGCCGAAGTTTTACTGGTCATCCGTCGACGTATGGCCTTGTAAGCTCGAAAACGACTGAATGACAACCTTTGCTTGCCATGGCAACAGCCGTGAGTGGTACGTGCTAGAGTACTTCAGGCACTCAGTTTAAGACGTATGTTTCAGTAAACACGTTAGTCGCAAGCTTATAACTGATAAACTTGTGCGAGACTTACTCACATGGTAACTAGTCCCCTAACCACTTTAGTCAGATAAGTGTAAGAAACTTTACATTTCAAATTTTTCAAAATAAATCGTGATCAGTCAACTCGAGATATAGGTTGAAATGATCAAATGTTATAACCGCATGGCGGTTGGACTACGCAGGCCAGTCAAGCTGATAGGCAATCGATTAATCATGTACTAAAATTGCATGGCTTGCAGCGGTTGGACCTCACATCGGATACACTAGCTCCGCGTTTACTAGGCCTGACGTCATTTACTGAGTTAGTAAGAGAAAAACCCGAAGTAGTTAGGCCATGACAGGTTTACGGGCTATGAAGACCCTGACAACCACATAAAACGAAGTGGGCAGGTGTCAAATGTCCCGTTAGAGGCTTTGTGATTGAGGTCGGAAACACGCCAGTGATGGGGAAATTAGAGTGAGCGCACAAACAAAACCACAATTGTTTGGAATAAACCTTTCGAAGTCAACACATTTCTTTTACTGTTGATCAGTGTTTTAGTTTAGCACACATTCCGTGAATGTTATGGTGAGCAAAGGATTCAGTCACAGTACCATCTCGTTATGCTCTTTTGGTATGAAGCCGTGTGTGGTTGACACTAACGCTTGACAACCTATAACCATTCAGAGAAGAACAAGCTGTGGTTTGGAAGCAAAACTACAGAGACTGAATCTAAAACGTACTAGAGCCTGTATATCCACGCTCATAAATTGCACGTCAATGTGGCCACACTTTGTAGTTTGTTGAAACAGTATCCATAAAGTCATCCTGCAAGCCATTGAAACCCGATATGCTGTTCTCTCTCTTTATCGATCAAACCACAGATTATGTGAAGCAGGAGGACCTCATTTGGGGAGACGAACTCAGCCTACAGTTGTNCAACCACAGAGGCATCAGTTTGGTGTCTGTTGCGTCCAAGTTACTCACTGGCCTCATTTTACGTCGGCTCACTAAACCCAGAGAAAGTCAGATACGTGAAGAACAAGCAGGATTAAGATTCGGTTGGGGGTGTGTTGATGCGTAATAAGGCACCTGGACCAGACCTCATCTCTTCTTCTCTTTTCAAGGATGGTGGAGTGAGGTTGCTATCAGAACTGACAAAACATCTCTAGACGATCTGGGAGACTAAAGAGGTACCTCGTTGCTGGTAACACGCCCGTTAATAAACGACACTCCGTATTCTCTATCGCAAGATACTTTCATTATCCACAGGTGACAACGTCGGTAGTGCCTCACTGATCAAAGCACAGATGGGTATTCAAAAATCTTCAAGCCTGCCGAAGTTTTACTGGTCATCCGTCGACGTATGGCCTTGTAAGCTCGAAAACGACTGAATGACAACCTTTGCTTGCCATGGCAACAGCCGTGAGTGGTAAGTGCTAGAGTACTTCAGGCACTCAGTTTAAGACGTATGTTTCAGTAAACACGTTAGTCGCAAGCTTATAACTGATAAACTTGTGCGAGACTTACTCACATGGTAACTAGTCCCCTAACCACTTTAGTCAGATAAGTGTAAGAAACTTTACATTTCAAATTTTTCAAAATAAATCGTGATCAGTCAACTCGAGATATAGGTTGAAATGATCAAATGTTATAACCGCATGGCGGTTGGACTACGCAGGCCAGTCAAGCTGATAGGCAATCGATTAATCATGTACTAAAATTGCATGGCTTGCAGCGGTTGGACCTCACATCGGATACACTAGCTCCGCGTTTACTAGGCCTGACGTCATTTACTGAGTTAGTAAGAGAAAAACCCGAAGTAGTTAGGCCATGACAGGTTTACGGGCTATGAAGACCCTGACAACCACATAAAACGAAGTGGGCAGGTGTCAAATGTCCCGTTAGAGGCTTTGTGATTGAGGTCGGAAACACGCCAGTGATGGGGAAATTAGAGTGAGCGCACAAACAAAACCACAATTGTTTGGAATAAACCTTTCGAAGTCAACACATTTCTTTTACTGTTGATCAGTGTTTTAGTTTAGCACACATTCCGTGAATGTTATG
Source organism: Paragonimus westermani (assembly GCA_008508345.1). Classification (NCBI taxonomy): domain Eukaryota; kingdom Metazoa; phylum Platyhelminthes; class Trematoda; order Plagiorchiida; family Troglotrematidae; genus Paragonimus; species Paragonimus westermani. The sequence continues at coordinate 113,973 of QNGE01001561.1, forward strand.
GTGAGCAAAGGATTCAGTCACAGTACCATCTCGTTATGCTCTTTTGGTATGAAGCCGTGTGTGGTTGACACTAACGCTTGACAACCTATAACCATTCAGAGAAGAACAAGCTGTGGTTTGGAAGCAAAACTACAGAGACTGAATCTAAAACGTACTAGAGCCTGTATATCCACGCTCATAAATTGCACGTCAATGTGGCCACACTTTGTAGTTTGTTGAAACAGTATCCATAAAGTCATCCTGCAAGCCATTGAAACCCGATATGCTGTTCTCTCTCTTTATCGATCAAACCACAGATTATGTGAAGCAGGAGGACCTCATTTGGGGAGACGAACTCAGCCTACAGTTGTTATCATACTCATGGCTTCTTTCAGTTCTCTGTTTCAAGTTATCTTCTGTTCAATTCTAACTTTACGCCGGTTGACAAGAGTTGCTGGACACCGCAGGTGATTAGTTGGCATCCTTGGTACAACATCCAGACATCTAGACTATACGCCGCTGAAGAATGAGCGGATGAAATTAACTGACCTTCCCTACCATAAAATAGTTTTCTGACCGTATCGGTTCGTACCTCCTGGCGTAATATGATGGAGACGATTGCTAACAAACGTTAGTGACCGGAAAGCTGAAAGCGTGTTTCTGTATCGAAGGTGACTAGACACGTTTCGTAATAGTATGGTAGTCCCGTTCTGTTACCCTTCGGTTTAAACCAAATGTACATCTCTAGCCAGAGACTGCGTAGGTCGGAGATGGTCATCCCAGCGTCTTACTTCTAATGCTTTCGCAGATTTCGTAGTGCTTCAACTGACGATTAACCTCGAGACTCCACTATTCGCACGAAACTCTAGTGTGGTGTTTCTTTACGAAAGAAGCCCTCTGAAAGATCTGTGAGAGTGTGAAATTTGCAATCGAATTTGGGTGACATTCAGCTTATATATACCAGAATCCACTAATGATTAACAGTATCAAACAATTTAGTAACTTAAACAAGTACACAATGTATCCTATAAAAGACAGATATGTAGGCTGAAAGACTTCATGCTAATAAAACTTACCATTACAGCATGAAAAATAATACACTGATTCATATCGTGATCATCAAGGTGTCTCCGAAGAATTCCCATAGCTTCAATTCGGCCTCCGGAAAACAACTCGTTATAACGCATGACAGCCAATTGATGACGACTTCGTTGCAATGGATCGTGTGAGCTCAGGGGACTTATGCCACTCACTGGAGATGCTACTGGTTCCACCTGATAAGGCTCTATTCTAGAAAAGAGGAAAACAGTTTGAGTGCTGACAACTTACGTCAATCAATCTTGTATGTGTTTATCAAAGGTGAGTTGTACAATATGAATTATTAAATTCAATCAATAGGTTTGTTACCCCATAAGTAATGCCGTTAAGGATTATTATTTTGCGAGAACTTAATATCACACGGGTGCAATCTGGTGTTTTTGGTTAACTTCCGTCATGCCAAGACAAGCCGTGCCTACACTGTACGCTGTTAAGAATGTGTACAATTTCAACCATTACAGGTGAACCGGATAACCTGTTTCACATAAAAATGAAGTCAGGTTTGAATAATTGAGAGTAACGACCCTAGACGATGTGAGGTTATAATAGACCTCAAATTTCAAAAAACAATATGGGAACGTGTGTGAAAGTCGTGAAAGAACTAGTCTAATCTCCTTCATACCCTGGCATCGAGTAATCACTGGTGGTTCACTGAAACGTGTGAAACAGACCTAGAAGAAGAGCGGGCAAAACGACTTTCAGAGGTGGGGACTAAGTCGGATTTATATTCTTCGTCAACCACTGCAAACGTATACTTACTGAGGACAAACAGCCGCAGCGTTTCTGAGTTGCAAAGGTGTATTTACGCGGACCGCCAATTTGCGCCTTTGGAGTGGCACAAACACAAGCTTATGCAAATCCAATGTGTAAACGTACTATCGGGACTTTACTCAAGCACACTGAATTGAACTAGTGTACACAGGAAGCGGCCACGAAGTCTATCAAAGATGACCATATTTCATGATAATCTGTAACTTCTTCATGTCTAAAACTGTATCCAACCAAGGTTGTCCTGCTATACATGAGTTTACATTCACAGGTTACAGTTGATACTTTATATAACTTCGCTTTGCGCATGATACCCCTTTGCATATTTTTAGAGTTGACCTTAAATAGTCAATCCTATACTACTCAAAAAGCATTCGGATAGAGTGTGATTAATTTGGTTAAAGTTAGGCGGGTGATATGACAAGAGGCTACCAGTTGGGTTATACATTAGTAAATGTTACCGACCATTCATCGCAGATAGAAGACTGTCATTGTTCAACTACCAACAGCTTCGAAGAAGCAAGTTTTCATTAATCCTCATTAAAAAGGGAACCAAAAAACAATGGTGCAAGTCAGACTTTAAAACTACCGGTGACCGCGTTCACTCAGCTGAGGAGTCGACTCTGACATTTTGTACTCACAAGATTGCTTTTCATTGATCTGACCGTTCTTCGTCAGCAAACTATGTCGCTAATGTGATCTATCAGTTCACTTGAAGTTGTGGCAACATTTACGGAACGTATAGCAGAAATGACTGTAATCTGCGATAAGTCAGCGAACATCCTCACATGATTATTGAAGATAATGACTTGGTCTTAGTGGGCATCTCAGCTTTACAGCGGAAACCTGGCATCATCGAGCATAAAACACTAAGTCGCTAATGGTCACGCGGTTGACCCCAGCACATCCTTTACAATGTTAGTATGCTCCAAGGAGCTAAAACAGTTGTAGAAACGTAGCAATCCCATTGAAGAATCAATCCAAAAGCCCTATGTGTCAAGAACTATCTTCGGCGTATTGAAGGTTAGAGAACCGGATAAGGGAATTTCAGTGACGATTCAGGTTGGTGAAGAAACGGACGAGCTTAATGAAACAACCAGTGAGGACACACTTCTCATCAGAATTGGCATCATTTTTATCCAAAGTTGTTGTGCCTCTTCTCTCATCCGTTTCCAAATTTGTCTTCTGCATAAGTTTTGTCTGAAGACGTTGGTTTTCTTCTTCAAGCGATTGCAGCCTGATATACAATGATTAAATATATGGAAGTCAAAGTTAGAACATAAAGCTTATGAAATTAGCGTTGCAAATGAGAGAGTACAACAGTGTGCTATCAGCATTCTGAAGTAAGGACAACATTCTTCTATTTCGCGAGCTATGTGAACAGCGAATACCAAGGGATATATAGGAGATAAACTGACACATAATGGGATATTCTTAAACTCAATAAATTGCACAACCAAATGACAGGCACTTCATTGAGAGTGTGGAAATGTTCTTATCAGTAAAGATATTTTGTGAATGGAGTGGATATTTGAACTCAGTGAAGTTTGACCGATTCGGTTGGGATACAGTGAGCAAGGCTGCGCTGTGTTTCAAAACCGTTAGAGTGGACGCACACTTATGGTTGATATTTGAGTCTTTTTAAACTTGTTTTCATCAACCTGCAATTCTGTAGAACCCAAAGGAATAACTATTGCGAAACAGCTTTCACTTCCGCCTTGTTCTGACTAATGCCTATTCCTGTCACATTGTAGAAAGACCCCAGCTAGGATAAACAGCAATAGCCAAGCGTTTTCTGGAATAGAGGCTGGGGGAAATATTAATCTGGTGATCTGTGCCATGCCACAGGAAGAACGGAATAATGCCGAGCTGCTCAGGTGTTGAAAAAAGCTGTACAACCATGACTGAATCTAACCAGTCGTCCACCAGAAGACTAACGGTGTAACGGTTGTTATCTACCTGAAGGACCAATCTTAAAATGGCCTTATGAGAAGAAATAATCTATCTTCTGGATAACTAATTGCTGTTTTGAGAAGTTCTGGTTGCAGCATGCTTTGTTAGTTCCTCATTTCCTGCTAGAGTACCTTTGGCTTATATTGCAAATTCGCCGCCCAAGACAGTGATCAAGTGTTACAATTCCACAACGAAGTAACTGCTATCTCCTGTACAAATATACTTTCAGTAGGTCACGCCCGAAATGTGTCGTTAACGTGTCCCAAAAAACAGCTGATAGACAATGGTTAGAGCAATAAAAATGAAAAAAACCATTCCTGAATAGTAGTTCCACTTGAGAAGAGGCCCCCATGTGTTCCGTCCTAGAAGGCTGGATCGATTTCAATTCCTACAAAATCTTTAGAGTAAAGTTCCGTAGAGTTAATTTTTGTGATTAATACACCAAATCTAGGGCAACTTTTGGCTTCGTAACATCAGTTAATAGACAGGAGGATATCTCTTTTTGATGAAAATATTATCTGCTAAAAAGGTGCATTTCAGTCTTTCTATCAGTGAATACAGAAAACCATAAAACCTTGACATCTGAAAAAGTGCCCAACTTTGAACACGTGACAATGGGAACAAAATCCTCACAGCAAGAGAAAACCTACCTTTATCTACTCAAATTCACAGGTGTATTATTTCCACTAATGAGGAGACCCTCAGGATTAACTACCACGAATAATGAAAAAAGTTGTGAGGATGTGTTGCATTAAGTATCTTTTCCTAACAAAAGGCAACCCAGGTCCTTATGGAAAACATTTTTTTGACACTCATATAAGAACAGTCCACACGAAGGTGTTGACCACCGGATTAGTCACCAAAGTATATGGAAACACCGGTGAATAGTATTCACATATCATTACAATAAGCATAGATGTAACACATTCCAGAAGAGGCATTCCGTTGGCTGAAGGAATGAACAATGATACAAAGTAGTTTTACTAAGCAATTTGTTTGCAGTCTTAATTTGTTGAAATGAACGCTCATTAAATAATTACTAAAAAAATGAACAACAAACTTCGGCGACGACCAAGCTGAACTACACTGGACATTACAATTTTGTTAAAAAAGACGTTTATCTCCTTGTTAATTAAATGGTGATCCAACTGGGTGTAGATGGCCTACCATCTTTTTACTGGGTTCATTCATTACCAGAATTAGCCGATAAAAGAACGGAAATGAAAGTAAACAATTACCAGTAAATGGTTGAATAGTGTAAGTTTTCTACTTATTTGCTAGTCCTCGGACCACATCGCTCGTAGAGAGTATTCATGTTTATATCGATATGTGATTGATCATCATTGTATGGCGATCGCATAATTGTCACTGTGAGCTCTCGGTAGACAATCTGTAGTACTTTAACTTACTAGGAACGGTCTTAGGAAAACCTGGGCAGTAAGTAGAAGACCGTGTCTAGTTGACAGATCTTTTAAAGAAATGATGTCTTGTTTGCAATATCACACTAATCCATCAAGCTTGGAGAGGTAAGAATGACCTTCAGAAACATGGCTACAACACATATGCGTACCTCGGAAAGTTAGTTTTAGAAACAGTACTGTGTGTGGTAATATGGAAACTTCGCAAAAATGGCACCCGTCTTTTGGTCACTGAGTTTACTATCCGGATATCGTTCAGTGGTGTACTATGCAATTTAAGCTGATTAGATACACCCATATGTACTGCTGATTCAGAGGGCTCCAGGAATCATAATTCAATATTTCTGTCTCAGAGGAAAAATCTCACCTGGATTGATAACTCTTTAAATTCTGATCGTCCAGTTCATTCCGCGAAGCATCCACTCGTTTCTTTGTTGCCTGATGTTTGGCATTTTCAAGTCTTAAAATGAGAAAATAATCAAATTAATGGTGACAGATATAGAGGTGTGGTACCAAATTTTTAAGGAACACATTTAACTTTTGCTCTAGCTGAACATGAACAAACAGTGTAAACTGTTTTTAGCAATTCTAACCACCGGCTGTAAGCGGTGTTTTTGCTCGATATGTAGTGATCCTAGAATATCTATCAAAAAATATTATCCTACTCTGATTTCAGCCGCGAATTTTCCCGACAGCTAGCCCGGAAATCGCTCTCCAATTTTTCCAACGATTTCGAATAGGCCTTCTTGATATCCTTCAGCTCCGAAGCTTTTGCTGAAGTGGATGCAAGAACAGATAAACTGGTGGATGGAGTCAATCCGGAGACGAAGAAACCAGAACCAAGCAAAGGAAGCAACCGTGACTTTATTGCGCTTGCCCCACCGTAGATACCACCTGTGTACAATACATCAAAGTAGTGTTTGAACACGAAAGCTACAGTGTTGAATGTAAGTGAATATAACTCAAAAGAACACCAATTTTATGAAAATTTCAGAGGTTTTTGGTGTTCCCGTTGATAATAAAACAAGCGAAAAATCACTTTTTTCCCATTACTGCGTGACGGTTAGATGTACTTCGGCCTGCATGAAACAATCACATACGCTCGATTATCAGAAAAAAGTGAAGTAAAGTCGATTTGCATAAATTGAGCACAACTCACCTCCAGTCGTATGGTACGTAATCAGATGATCTCTCGACAAACTCTAACAAATCTGAAACTTCTGTCTAGGTTTTGTTAACGTAAATCAGCAGTAGATATTCTTGTTTTGATAAAAGTTTAAGTCTAATTCTCTTGGAGGTTAAGCCAGGTAATTTATTGAAGTTAAAGACAGTTCGAGCATCACTCATAGGTGATTGTCTTTGTGTCTACTGTGACCTCAGTGTAATAGCGGCGAGTTGCGTTGCAGCATGAAAAAGATTGTCCGCTTCGGAGTAAAAAATATGTACTGCTGATAAGCCTGGCTGCAAACAGCTTTTTCGCATAGGGTTATTCGTAAACTATAGCTTGGAGGCAATTGTCTCTATAGCTAACAGAGATAAACGACAAATCCTTAGCATCCTTACCATGAACCAGACACTCATCCGGGAACTCTGAATGTAAGTACTATTGAAGGTGGTTGAGAAAATATGGTCCACTGCTAGAACTAAGCGACTAATCAAGAGAGAGAAAACAGCATATCAAACCGTAGACCGACGAAGATTCCTACTCAACAAGTACAGCCTTACATAACCCAAACAACAAGTTATATCAAATTGGAAACCACCCATATTTGACCATTGTCAATGTATTCAGACAAGCATTTAGGCCCACCCATTTCGTAAGTAAGCATTAGATTCGAGTTACGTTCTTGTTAGAGCTCATCAGTAGTGCACATTCTTGTTCGTTCCGGATTTTTCACTCCGACCGTCGTGTTTATGAGACTAGCATGTTAACCACAATGCAGGTAACCTCACAGTAGGCGTGGTTGACCGAAATCTTCGAAATTCAATGCCAACTGCATAAATTGTTCAGTTGGTTCAGTGACCTAACTCAGGAGTTCCTGATCGCGGGGCCAAAGACTAAAGCTGACAGAATAGTTACTGTCTCCAGTTGAGAAGACAGGGCAGTCTGAACACTCACAACACAAGGCTGTAATTGACAGTTCAGATATGACTAATAGGTCACACCTACTGTTAACCACAATGCAGGTCTCACGAGCACTAGAATCAGAAGGAAAAGTTCAGCCCGAACAAGAATGTGCACTACTGATGAGCTCTAACAAGAACGTAAATCGAGTCCAATGCTTCCTTACGAAATGGGTGGGCCTGAAGGCTTATCTGAATACAAGGGCTATGATCAAATATGGGTGGTGTACAGTTTGAGATAATCAAAATCTCCGAAATTCAATGCAACCAGCTTACTTATCTGAAGCACATTTGTGTCTAGTGGACGTGTTCTACTTACGAGCCTCGATCAGTGGTTACGATTGAGGAATGTAATGTTTTACAGTGCAGTCCAGAATCTGAAGAAAACTCGTTAGACCGTCTCGGCAATAACTTTAAGTAACGGGACGACTTCAGGACATCAGATTTAGCCGTGATACAGTAGGAAATACTTTCGGGCAATGGCGGACGATCACGGACGTGATGTATAATGAGCAAAAATGATTGACGGATATTAGCCGACCAGAATTCACAAGAGGTAACGTACTTAAGCCCATCAGTAGACTAGAGAAACGCATGCGAACCTTTGAGCATTCGCCTTTAGTTTTAGTCAAGCATATCTAGCAAAAATGAGCTCGGTAGTGGTCTGGATTTTAGAAATGACGATGATGAGTAATGCGTCAGTTAAACGCTGTCGAAAAGGAGTTTAAGACACTAGGTGTGGAGGTTCAGCAGAAACATTGCCTATAACCACATCAACAACTGTCGGCAGAAATTGAGCGATAGAACAGTGCTCACTGGTGGAAGAAAGCGCAGCGGTAGGTTCTGAAAGCTTTCTACAGCCAGAAACAAAGAGTTCCTGTGTAGAAACCTGATATATGAAGTCCGGTAGTCGAAGATTACGGGGTAATGTGTGGATGATGGTTTATGGCAAACGAGAAAGATTGAATTACAGCAAAATGAACACGTCTTCCCAAAACAACGTGTAAAAAGAAACAAACGACTAAGAAAGTAGTACTAACTAGCGGCACGACGCGGTGTACTTCGGTCCGGCTGAAAGTAAACGTCCGGTAAGGAAAAAATACACTTCACAATGTTCCCCATGCACTTCAGACAAACATCACCGATCGTGATATCTGATGGATTAACAGGTATGTTTGGTAAAACGGTAGAGTGAAAACAAGGTAACACAAAGTTGTTGTCTAATGTATGTTGAAAATGGCCGAGCGAATGGGTGACTATGGTAGGTAACTCAATATATCATTTGGAAGGTCACATGAGTTGTTTTGTTTCAGCTTGCCTAGGTCTAAGACGCTGCACCTAAAAATCTTTTATAATAATTAAACCCTCCGTTTGGATAAGTATGAACGTTTAGTTTTCTTTTTTTTTTAACGCGGTTTGGTAGTAAGATTCAGAGTAAGTGTTATTCTGTTTGACTGTTTGAATAATTGATAAGCTCGTTGAATTTGAATGTTTTGTTACAGTTTTCTATTTGCATTTTGGTGAGTTCGCTTCTTTATACATTTCATTTTCCGTAACCTACACGTGTGCAATTGTGTCACTCTTTTAACATATGAGTTTGAGATACAGTTATACATATACATCTGTAATTTTCGTCTGATACACGTATCCTTTTTTTCAAAAGTTCAAAACCATGCGATCATCAATTATTGCTTGTGAGTTACTCCATACACACTGAATGTCTATCTCCTGGTACTCTTTCTGTGGTAGTTTATCCATTTTTAAAAATGGATCCCTTTCTATGGACGTACAGCCAACAATTTTCTACGTCGATGGCCAGGTTTTTTAAGAAATTCAACAGAGCCTCGTGACGAGCTGGGTGGTTAATGCGCAAAACTCTTCTCATGAAAGTCCAACAGATTCTCGATAGTTCGCATCGGGCTGAAAACGCTACTTCGGGTATCGGTACAAAGTGATACTGGTAACATCGCAGATAATAGCATTGGTCGTTTGTACACAAACTCCATCCGAGACAGAAAAAGTTGCTAATCTACTAGTAGGGTGTCTGCAACCGTCACCTGGTTGGTTGAGTGTACCATGTTACCTATCACACCTTATTCAAGGCACAGACTGTTATAACGAATTGCTTAACTCTTACAGAACCTTAGAAGACTTGAATTCCTAAAGGCAGAAATCGCATCTCCCAGAAGCAGTGTGAACAAATTAGTTCAAATTGTTCATAACATCATCGACTTAGTAAATCACTCAAGCGAGAAATTTCATTGCCAAAAGCTGACTGTCACTGGACTCATAAAGGTCTCCGTTACCAAGTCAAACCACATAACAAAACTCACATTATTGCGTTCTCTTAGGGGTGCAAAACTACTGGCCGAATTCTAACGGTAAATATTGCAATCGTTGCAGACTGTCATTGTCACCTTCTTTTTGTGTGGCATACCGAAACTGGAATAATGTCCTGGTTAATACTGGGGACCAAGTTAGCCTATTTCCCCTGCAGGAAACGAAGTACAAAATCCGTGGAGTCCACAGCTCCGTTTGATTGATGACGCCACTATAGTCACATTTTAGCAGCGTTCCTTAATCATTAGATTGGGCGGCCGATGGGTCTTCCTCTGGACGCCGTATTACATTGGCGTATTCGATGGCGATTCTGCTCGGCAGTTGGACTTTCTGACTGATATGAGACTACACAAGTCAACTCATCCCAGAACTCCGCTAACTATACTCGGCAAGCATGGACCAGCAGCTCCTCAACGATTCCTACAACTCTTATCCGAGTTTGCACAACTCGTTCAAAAAAATGGACCGTCCGTGACAAACATCGGATCCCGCACAAGCAAGATTCTACCAGCTACCTATATGAGAGAATCATTTCTGACAAAACAGACTTGACACATGAATGCCATCGTATTCCAGTAGCTGAGAGTATATCAAAGACTGCAGCCGTTGGCATTGCTGGCTTTTACGAAATCCTCCGAATTCCAATTGGTTTGAATAGCATAGCCTAAGCTTTTCAACGTTTTAGTCATGAAATCATACCACGTTTAAATTTTGTCTACCCTTATATGTGTAACATTTTGGTAGTCATTTCTTGAGCAGAGGAACGTCCTTGACAAATTCGCATCTTCCTGGAACAGTTGACCCAATCTGCTGTCACACTTAACTCCACCGGATGCTAACTAGGTAGGAATAACACTGAGTTTCCTTGTCATCAGATTTCAGGAAACGCAGATGCAGCGATAACGTATGAGGTCTAAACCATCGGTGAATACTCCGATTTGAATTCATTCAGGAAAACTTTTAATGGGTTACTCAACGATCATGAATATTTCATACCCCGATTCGCCGATACAATATAGCCGATGACGGATATCCGCCATGAAGAGGAAGGCAACTTCCTCCTCATGGAGGCTGCACGCGTCACCGTCATTGAACTCACACATGCGACAGCTTACGTGGTGCTCTTTAGTTAACTCGGTCAAACCACATAGCTGTCAACTGTATTCAACGCTTCCGACACAGCTATCAATTCTGTGTTGCAGTAGTTAGTTGTCATTCATTGGTAACTCAACTTTCTTTACCGAACTTTAAAAACCTTCGTAACCCCTTTGCAGTTCTTTTCTGTTGGCACTTTTTCGCCCCAGAGTATACGTTACCTAACTTGTTTTACCTGGGGTTGTAAGCTTCAGCTTAAGTTTTCACTGAAAAGTAGTGTGTGACCCACAATAAACTCAAAAATTGCCAACTGCAGCTGTTCTTGTCCCCAACGCAAACCTCAAAATGCCCATAGTCATACAAAAGCACCCCAATGATAGTTTTTATTTAAAGATGTGAGTTTCCACCAAGTGGACCTACATTTATTGAATCGTCTTTCATAGATACCCGAGCTTATCTGCTGATGTGTGATGACTTTAAGAGATGGTCTACAGCCTAAATGTCATCTAGCCGTTTTTGAGAAATGGCAACTGGTGCCTTCCTGGAACTTTTGGTGACATTATTTTTGTCCAGCGGTAGTGAAAAAAGATCCTAGGTCACATTTTGAAATACGTTTTTCGGCGCACTAAAATATTCCAGGATATAAACACATTTGTACTACGACCTATTAGGCAGCGCCAGATGGGATATTTGGATGTTTCCGAAGTCAAATGAAAGCAACTCATGGTATCTTATGGAGGGAATCATTTTCTTTAGCCAGTTTAGACAAAAAAAACAGAGTTAAAGAATATTCAAATAATACTGCGGATGAGTTTGTTTTGGGCTGTGATTTTAGGTCACCAAATAAATTCGTCTCATTTGCACTTTTAGCAACCTACGACTACAGCAGCTACACAGCAAGGTTGGCGCAGCACATGAGAAAATTACTTTAAAGGCAACTAAATTGGTAACCATCAACCGTGGAGGTTTGAGATAAGCTGTCTTTTGTTCACTAATATGTCTGTGCTTACGGATGGTGTGCGTCACATACTGTGAATCTGCTACACCGGTCATCATCGTGTCCTCAAAGGAGACCAACAGTAGTTTCACCGCTAGCGGTAATGGTAAACGTGACGCAGTTTCTATTAAAGAGCTTAAATAAACACACAGGAAATAATTATGGGTCGCATTTCCCCACTCAATAAGAGACAGTCCTTATTCGGAATCCCCTGCGTGACTGAGAGGCTTCATTCTTCCGGAACTCACGGCGGCCGGTGACGTTCAAATACACACCCCGTGCCTTCTCTCTCGCTAGACACAATCGTCACAGTAATGAACTTCACAAACCCGTATGTTTCGAAGAATACGTCAATACATCCAATTATTCAATACGATTTTTATAAAGGAACACATACATTTTCGAGCTCACGGTTACGCTCATTTGTAGGTCGATGATTTTCTGAGTTATTTCACAAAAGGTATAGGTGTAGACAAGCAAAAAGGCCCAGCGTTCTGTCTACTAATTAAGCAATAGCACTCTTCTGAGAAATTGATTTCGTATGCACGAATAAAAAAGAAAACATGTTATTCGCTACCTATAATTCCTCCTATGTTTTCTGAATGGTTTAATGTCTCAAGAGGGAGATAACACACACGTTGAACAGTTAGGCTTTTTCTCCTCTCTTTATTCTTTCCCCTCTCTTCTTGTAAATGATTCATCTCTCACTTCAGTGTTGTGCTAAACACCAATCAGAACCTCTGATGTGTTGCTGTCTACAATGACGATGATGAAGACTGCAAACGACGCTGTTCAGGATTAAATACACTGACATGCTATTGATTCCACTTCATGATTCACATTACACGATGACTTGTTCACGAAGAAAAAGTGGAAAACCCAGTAGTGTTCATGATATGGAGTCTGTTACTAAGTTTCGGTTGCCAAATTATCATTTATCAGAAGGGATAAATTTACGTAATGATGTATTTCCACCTGTCGTGCGTTCTCTTCAGATAATCTGAACATGGTGTATGAGGAGACAATTTCAGTCATTATCATAACCATCGCCACAAGAATCACCAAAAACGACAGCGAGACAATAGACATTTCCGCGAACGCCTAACTTTCTCACAATCATGGGGATGAAACTTAATCCCTGACCAAACTAGGAACAAGAGGAAAGAGGAGGACGAAACCAAATAAAGAAAGCAACTGCCTATGCTTTTTCTTGCAATGACAATTTTACGGTGCTTGAGAATCACAGAATAACAATCTGATAGTTGAAAGTAAGGTGCTATCCTTAAACATTTCACTGCTCGCGCCACTCAGTGTAATTACTTTATTGACAGCTCTGCCAAACAACAGATAAACTCATCAGCATCCAAATAAGACATGTTGCATTGCGTTGACGTATGTGTAGTAGTGATATTTTGATTGTTACAGATACTGATCACTCTGATTTGTTTTTAACCTTCTCAACTCTGTTCGCCCAAACCTATCTTTGTCTCACAAAGCTGATTCAAACGATCACTTAGCTTTCTTAGACGTATTCATCACCAGGCGTGGGGATGGGACGTTGCAGAGATCGGTCCATCGCAAAGTAACATGGAATGGACAATATTTTCAGTTCTCCAACTTTGTTCCAATAGCATACAAGCAGGGTTTGGTCAAAACTTTATTTCATAGGAGCAGGCGTATTTTCGCTACTGATGGACTGCAGATGAAACAAGAAACACTAAGAAAAAAGTTACTGGCAAACGGATAGTTCGTAGCCATTCACAGCGTAATGAATGAGTGCAATGAACCAATTTAAACAGCTCGAAAGAAAGATATGTTTCTATCTTTGCAATTCAAAAGCGATCACCTGGCAAATGAAATCACGCATAAACTGAAATGTGCCCTATCCCGTACGTGAGTAGCTGCCCAATTACGTTCGGTTGAAACCACCAGAGGATTTGTTCTGCACAATCGCGAAACAGCTTGTTGGACTATTCTGTCTCTCAGTCGTCCATCAGTTCACTCGGAGTTGCGGTGACGTTTACATGTGCAAACGAACTAACAGCCATCTTAGATAGTAGCAGAACAGACCCCGGACTGGTTAAAACAACGCACAGTACAACAGCCTCAAGCCGGCGAATCCGCTGCTCGAAGCCTTGCATCATCAATTGCCGGACACCTCATGATAACCAGTCATCAGGCTGACCCATTTTGATTGTTCAGAATATTGCTGCGCCACCGGAGCTCGAGGCTACTGGCCTTTACCGAGGCTTTGTTGGTCAAAACTCACCGGCCGGTGCTACGTGTACAAAGGTTGACGCAGCTACCCATAAGGTTGCCGTGGTGGTAATGCATAATAAGTAGTTTAATTGTATGCGTGTAAGTATCCTGTCTATTTCTATTTGCTTGTCATATGTAACTTGTATGTTTTACGTTTGTGACTGATGAGACTAAATGATATGTTAACACATTCCGACATGTCTCCTTTGGGCGCTGATGAACTTGACAGAGAGAATCCAGTGTTTCAAGTTTTTCAAACGAAGACAACATTTGAGTCACCGAGCTTGGTTAGTTTGCCTTGCACTTTAAGTCTACAATCACTTACTCTGTGAATTACGGGATCCCCATCCTGGAAAACAAACGTGACCCATAGTAGCTAATCCATTGGACGAAGCTACTTAGTAATAGGCAATTCTTTATGATGGACGAAACAAATAATGACGATTGAATACGTTAATCAAAGAAATCCTAGAGACGCAGTGGCAGTTCTGCGCCGAATGATCCACGAGACTCTGACATACTCGGTTTAAAGTTCAAGAGAACATTTTTTCCTAGGTTTGTCAAACTGCAACTTTTGTCATTGAGAAGGCATGATAGTTTTGCTGTTATCTCACCCACGAATAACGAAAGACTGTGTAATTTTCAATATTTCTGTGGCGACGAGCCATGTTACAACCATAATAGGACTTCCAATTTTCGCAAGCCATTTCACAGTGTTGATATTTAAAATTTTCTGTTCATTTCCGTTGAAGACAACTTGGTGACTGACTGGAGAACCAACTGCAGAGAATTTTCACTTTCGGGTGAATTTGAACCAGTAACGCAACAAATGGTTTACCGGTTCAGCTACGGAGTCATGCCAGAAGCTCGGAAATTTCACTCTGTTACACATTCGTTCCACTGTCATATGGAATCCACCAAATGATTCGAGAGATTGACTGCTAAGGTTAGGTTTTTTAATCAGCTCACGTTGGGATCATCAGTGCTACCGATGAGCACTAGAATCGTACTGCTGAACGTAGTCTTACAGATTGGGTGCACAGTTAGCCTCTTAAAAATCACCACAACGAGTAACTTATTTATCGTGCCGTTGAGCTGTTATCTTGATTCTAAATTTAAAATCCTAACTCATTCTCTCTCTTGTTAGCGTAATGTGGTTTCTTTGTATGTATTTTTCAGGAATGAGTCAACTAACTCGACAAACCACTGCTTCATTGTAATACATATAACCAGGGAAAGAACAAGAATCTGTGTGGTTGTTCAAACGTTGTAGATGTCTGCGCTAGAATACAGTTTGAAGCATCACTAAACGACTACCACTTTGGCCAAAGTGATCGATGGGGTAGATTATCTTTGCACAATTTCTGTTCGAAATTTCACCGTTTTTAACTTTACACGTGTTTTACATAGTGCACCAGTTTTCCGATGATTACCTCTGAGGCAAACGTGCTAAACCTCACGTTGTTGTGTATGAAGCTGCAGCAAACAAGTGCACATCATCCCATCGAAAAGAAACCGATGATAAACTGCAGTGGAGACCCCTGTGTTGGCAAGGTATGAAAGCTAAATTCACACTAGGCATACACCAGAAACCTTGTGAAGACGGACGTTCTTCGCCAATCATTGCCACGCTTGTTCAGAAAGAAGACATTTGGTAGTTCTATTAGGGGCATCTTTTCCGCCCACACTCAACGGTTCCCGCATGAAGGAGACAACTAAATTTTCCCAAATAGTCACAGAAAATCGGCGAGCGGAATATTGTGGCCGCAAAGTTACCAATACGACGGAAAGTGTGGTTTGGTTATATACAATGTGGAGGGTTCGAAAAATGTGGATTGGCTTTTTGGCCACGAACATAACATTAAACAATGAAAGTTTCTTCCAACCAAACTAAACCCGAATGTAGATGAATGTGAAGCCTGGTTTATTCAACGTTTCACTCGCCCAGTAAACTTGAGCCTAACGTCAGACCTCAGATTATAGCGAATAAACTCCTTTTATGAAAGATATGTGCTGTCCACTATATTCGAGGGAAGAAAAGATTGGGAAGCAACTTCTTACCCGAGCTTCGAATCTACGTAAATAAAACCAAGGTGTGAACGTAGGAGTGGCACCCATGTGCGATTAAGATAACATGGGTCCAGAGATACTCATCAGCCACTTACCTCCTAAAGGACCTGAATTCTTAGCATGACAAACTTCGAAAAATTGGAACCGACATAATAAAACCAGTTGTTCATCTGAAGTCAGAAATCACCTCAGAAAGCTAGTCAGAAACACAAATCCAGCTAATTACTGAAGTTCTTTTTCCACAAAAGGAAGAACCGGAGTTGTAGCAGCTTGTCTACCCAAGGAAGGTTAACATTTAACCTGCAATGGCGAATTCACTAAAACCTGTTATATTCCACTATGAGACAGATCGTTCTGGTTGATCCGTGTTTCGTAATCTTCGGCTGTTGCTCTGATGGGCGGGCGCAGAAATTTACATTAGTACTGAATCAAATGTTGCCCTAAATAAAGATCTGGCTTCTCTGCCACTTAGCGAACCTTTATGAATAACTGTTAGTATACCCCATTTGTCACAAATCATCGGCAGCTTTCTTTACTATGGCCCGTCATTAAACCTGGAATGGCACCAAACAGTTTATCTTGTTGTTACTTAGGCCACCACGTGACCAAAGCGTCTCGCAATCGTCCTGGATGATTTGAACCTCTTATACACAGGTCTTGTCAGTAAGCTGACCATCGACATTAGGGCTGCTGATTTATGGCAACTTGAACAGGAAGTTGAAGCCGCGGAACACGTCAACCAAACCAAAGGAGCTCGCAGACCAACCCGACTAAACAGTGTTTCAAACACGGAACCCTAAATGGTGGGCATTGTCAAAGTTGGCGTGTGATTGGGCGTAACCGATTACGCCACAGTCAGCTTCCGCCTAAAATGACTTCACCACTACCTTACCTGTGTTGTGATCAATTTCATAACAACCAACTCCGGAAACTGTGGGAGTAAAACTTACGACAAACACCTAACCACTGGCAGCCGTAGCACAATGAACGAACTTCTGGGTAGTATTATTTCATACCTAAACACCGACCCCTGGCTACTGCTGAGTTGTTAATGGACTATTGTTTAGTTGCCTTCAACGTTGCAACGTCCAATTGCAGACTGTTTTATTGTCATGAAGCTTCTCAGAAACCGCTCATTACTACTGATTTTTCAGTAGCAAACGCTGGATACTTGTTACTCAAGGTTGATACACATGGCATAATTTGTCTAGGCAAGGTTAACCCCAGGGTCATCAAAGAAACAACCGTTTTTTTGGTTGGGCCTCTATACAAGATGTTCACCAGACAGTTTGAATTGGCATTCTATTCAGTGCACGGAGAGAAAACACGGTCATATCGTTCTTCAGAATTCCGCACAAAATAATAGAGCGATGATGGAAATGCACCATATTCAAGCAATTTTTGTTTGATTAGTCTTCTGTATCCACCATAGTCTCTGTCATAGAAAGTTATATACTAGGTGTTTTCCATTGGTGTTTGAATGCCAGACAACCACGAAGGATAAAGCAGGCCCTGATTAAAAAACGAAAAGATAAAAAAAGAAAGGGCAACAGACCTAACTACCAACACTGCCTACGTCTGTATCGGAGCATCCAGCATCAAGATATTTGCAGCCTGTAAACAAAATCCCACCTATAAATTGAGATCAAGTGTCACTTGCAGGACAGTTTACAAAGACTTGCAGTGCCGCGCGTCATTAGGTGCACACACTGTACAGACTACTCGCCCAAACAAAGACGGTATTCACATCTCTGAAGTCGAGTGGTTACCATCTTACCTACTGTTTCCAACCATCGAGTCTTCGAATCACGAAGTCCTAAGCTCGTGAAATGAACATGAATTAAAACGCCAAGCGCCTTGAGGAACGACTTCAGTTCTTTAATCAAGCCCATCTCGCAGAGTGCGCCAGTCGGCCGCTTGGCCGGCGAAGAGTGATCATTGAGGCGGAAGACTAGCTATCACTCGCAATACAAGTCCTAGCCATTCATGTGTGAAACTTTCCTAGCTTCCTGGGTATGTCAACTGAGACTCAATATAGCATACTCAATATGGGTGCTACTTTCTTCAGCTTCTTCCATTTTTCTGATTGTATACCACATGGCATCCAAAAACAAAAACTGGGGGTACATAACACACAAAGAGTGTTTCTTTACTAAAGTGATTAATTACTTTATGACAGAATCTTTAGTGTTATATCGAGAATAGATATTTCATCTTATCCCTGGGTCTTATGGGTGTTCCTGAGAGATTACTCCTTTGTTTTCTACTAATTTTTGTTCAAATAAGTTGCATTTCGTTTTACTACGCCAACGATAAAAATATTCCAGTAATACCAGTGATGTGCACTTTGATCTCGATGCGAGTGAGCGCTGGTCGGCTTATCAGCGTCTCCATCTGAGTGAAATGAGTGCACAGACGCGTCGATCGAAAGGAATTCCGATAAGACTTTTGTGGTCTATGGTGCACGCAGCTCACTAGATGTCACAAAGACTGATCTATCGGAAGACCTAAGCATCTGGATTTAATTTAGTTTATCTTCCGTTTATCAACAAGAGATGGCGGCGAAGAGGGTTTGCAACCCTTGAAATGATTGACCGCATTTTCCACCGCATATAAGAAAAGCGTTTCAAATAATCTGCACATTAATATAAGGCCGCCACTTCAGCACGTCAGTCAAACCGTAGGTATCAACTTGGAGAAAAATATATTCTGTTTTGAACAAGTTCAGCCTGCGGCTACCGAACCAGTTGCGATTTAAGATATTGCACACAAGCATGTTCTGTATCCTCCCAGTTAGGGCAACTCTCAGGGGTTTTTATTTTCACGCACTGCTTCCTTAACGAAAGTCTCATAGAGCAGTTCCTCCCTGTAGCGGTTGAGGTCGTTTGATGGGAACATTCCAAGAAGCTTTCTGTGTTCTGTTCCCAGACCTCCTTCGGGCAACAATTCTTTCAATCTCTGGAACAGCCTTCCATCTGAGATCGGTAGAAATGATCCTACAGTTCGTTTCAAAAAAGCACCTGAGTTTCATTAACCTGAAACACAGCTAAACCTGTAACCTTAAACAGTTTTCAGCACTTGCCGAAGTTCTCAAGGGCGGTGCTATACTCTGTTTTCAATGTCTACTCTTCACGTCAGCAGGCACCCGGATGATACCGACAAAAAACAGCTGAATCCGGTCACATCTGGCTTGTGGCCTTGTGGCTGTGAGAAAGATGCTGAAAATCATCGAAAGTCTGGCTAGTTCAGCAGTTTAGATGATGGAAGTCGAAGGACCGTAATCGGGCTGTCACACCCAGATAGACTCATTTGAGAAAACAAATTCTATGTTTGAACATTGAAATCAGAAGACCGGTTTTGCAAGATGGTAATACCATTTCGTATGTTCTCGTCAGTTGCTAACACACAACGGCGGTTAAAATCAAAAACTATTTAAGCGAATTAAGTTCATGCATCAAGTCAATGTATACACTGGTCTGTCGTTGGTCAAAACCATGGCAGACGGAGGTTCAAGGTCAACAGCTTTTGCACGCAGAGGACCGGCTTGCTACGCGTGACTAGCAGC
>QNGE01001561.1:133736-145104 GCA_008508345.1 Paragonimus westermani
GCTGCTAGTCACGCGTAGCAAGCCGGTCCTCTGCGTGCAAAAGCTGTTGACCTTGAACCTCCGTCTGCCATGGTTTTGACCAACGACAGACCAGTGTATACATTGACTTGATGCATGAACTTAATTCGCTTAAATAGTTTTTGATTTTAACCGCCGTTGTGTGTTAGCAACTGACGAGAACATACGAAATGGTATTACCATCTTGCAAAACCGATCTTCTGATTTCAATGTTCAAATTCATAACTGGGAAAGGATGTTTTATATTTTTGAAATTCTGTGTTGCCGATTTAAACTGAAATATCTTGCGTCAAGGATATTCAAATACTTTACACCTCACTACGCAATTAAAGGGTGAGTATAGAAAACACGTAATCGCGTGACATCGAACGGGAGTTAAACCACACAAAAGCACACTTTCCATCATTCACGCAAGGCTTAAGCGGACAAATGAAATTTCACTTACTTAACCCTTCTCTTCTAGCTTAACTTCGATAACAATTAACTGCCAAATAAACACTGTTGTCTAGGACTATTAATATCAAACTTAACACTATCTGCAACTACGCCCTTACTGCTCCGAGGAAAAAATGGAATGCAACGACCTTTTGTGCGTTAGCATCAAGTAGTCAACCATTAAGGGGATAAAACTTTTAGCACAAATTATTTCCCGAATTGTAGGAAATAACCAAATAATGAACCGAGGTTTCTTTGTGCGAGTTGAACTGCGTTGACGGGAACGAACCTATCTCAATGTATGGAAGGCTGTGCTACTCTGACGGACAAACGGATGTACGTTTGACCTTCGTCTCAAACATTTTGAAACGTCTTTCTTGAGGAACAGTCAAAACGGAATCCCTACATAAAACTAGCTAAAATAACGCGTTCGGGTTTGGAAACAAACGACACGTTTCCAGCAACGTTTAGAAACATTATACCCATAGAAGCACACTAGAACACCCAGCTGTTCCCTAAGTGATCTTTGAGTGTTTCTTTTGGATCACTCACTGAAATGCGGTGGGTATAATTTCTGTGTATCATTTTGCAAGCATAAACGTTGATAAATAAATACGCTTTTCACTACTCAGGAAAGTGTCGGCGGACCTACACCGCCCATGTGAATTTTGTTTTATAATACCACTTTGTAATGATAGTGAGGGCGCCGACCAAGTAATTTTAGTAATCCTTCCTACCTCTTTATGAGAAAAATGCGCACTAGGGAATCAAAAAGATCGAAGGTTTGTTTGCGTGCAACCGTTTACCATTTGGTTTAATTTGGCGCGCCAGGAAAGTTCTGGAAGCAACTGTACGACGCTCATAGCTAAGTTTTCGGAGGAGGTGTAACTGAATCCTCTAGTTCTGCAACACTATCAGTGTGAGTGATCTTCGTGAAACTCACTTGAAAATTAAGAAAAAGGTTCACTTGTAACTATTTCTTCGGTTATGCGAGGTGTCAAGGGAGATTCCTTAACGGAATCAAGGTCCGCTGATTCCGTCCGTCAGTCTTCCACTTCGGTGATCTCTCCAGCAGTAATGACAAGAAATATCCCTCTGGTGCGGGATACAAGTAAGTGACATTGTCATCCAATGATATTTCCATCATCAATTCAGGCGACGTCGTCGGTACGAACAAGAACAAGAGTGAACCCACAGAAATTGTTCGCAAGATTGCTGTGGGAGCCCGCTTGTTTCTGAAAGTCGCCGATGTTATACATAGACACCCAAAGGAAGTTTTGCCTCAGTTTCCATTGGATGCACGTACTCCGTTAGGAACACCACGGGAGTGTACAGGTAAATTCATCGAAGGTGGAGAGTACGATCACGTCAGTTCGATTCATTGCATGAGCCATACCGTACATGGGCGATGGACGGAAGACGTGAATTTTGTCTGAATTCAACTGCATATCGACGGTATAGTCCTCTTTAACAGCTCACGTTTACAACTGTGGCCCATCCTTGAAGGATTAACATCCCCTCCAACACTAATATTTGTCGTGGGATTATTCTGCGGTCTTCCTGAAATTGTGGATGCCACAGAATATCTGGATAGTTTGACTGAAGACTTGTTTATTAGAGTGAAGATCGGTTGTTGCTGCCAAAAAGTACCGTTGCGTTCAGGTCGTTTTATGTTGTGTGGTTATTCATACACCTACCAGAGTTTTCCTTCGTCAGGTGGAAAACCACATTGGTTACCACTGTTGCAAAAGATGTACAGCACCTGGAGTGTACGTTAACCAAAAGATGGTGTTCCCACCAAATAATTGCGGCTTACGAAGAGAAAACGACTTCAGGATTCGACGCCAACAAGAACACCACGTTGGTCAGTCCCCTTCTGAAAGATTACACGTGAACATGATAACCTGTTTCCCGCTAGATTATATGCTCATGGTGTCCTTAGAAATGACGAAGCGCTAACTGAACTTATGAAGAGCAGGCCAAAAGAATAGAATCCGTTCGGGATTAATGGCAAATGAATCAGTTGAAGAATAGGTTTATGAGACTACGGTGTGCCTTGACTTACGGTTTTCTTAGGAATTGTCGATCAGCGGTGGATTGTGAACGTTGGAAGGCTACGCAATTTAGACAATCCCTGTTGTAAGTCTGTCGCGAAGCGTTGAAACAAATGATGGATACGAAAATTTGTGAAGATTTCTTATACTTCTTCGTTTTCATCTACTTACTGTGCTACTCAAGGTGGTTTCTCCACTATGTTGGATATATGGAATCCATGTTGTTAATCCATGTAGTTAAATATAATTAGCCAGCTACAGTTATAACTATAGCTAGCTAAGTATATTTAGCTACTTAGCTATAGTTCTAGTCTTGTACGGGGGAAGAGCAGTAATCATCAGAAGAGAGAATAAAAACGCAGAGTGACCCCTAGCTCATTCGGCTGAACTCAAAAGCACACCAAGCGAAAAGTGTGTAGCGAAGTGTGTGTAAACGAAACGACTTCGATTTTCACCGAAGCCGTTTCGTTTGCACCCTTTCGAATGTTGTTCGACGTATTCGGAGGTTCTACATACTTTTAGCTTGATGCACTTTCGAGATCGTCGGGAGAAAAAGAGAGCATCCGCTGCGCGCAATGAATATGGTAATGGGTTCCTATAAAATCTTTTTGGCAGACGTACAAAGAGTCGACTCTCTGCAACCGCTCTGTAGACACGATCATGTCTACATATCGGTTGCAGCCGGGATCCTCAGAGAAGACACACAGAAAAAGAAGACACAGAGAATATACACCGCGGTGGCCACTACACCTTTCGCAGCCACAAGTGATATACTGAATCCTCGAATATCTATCCGTCTACATTTCCATGAGTATATTTGTCACAAATTTATGAGGTAAGTCACGCTTGTGAAACGAATGAATGTACTGGTCTGAAAACATAATTATATGTTATGTCATATAATGTTATATGTTATATGTTCATCTTATAAGTCGAATCTCACCTTCAGAAGCACAGATGCCCAACAATCGGAAGAGTTGGCTTTGCAGGCGGGCGTTCAGTTCTATAATTTCACATCCAGAAGCAATATTCTCATCGCACGTATTTTGCTACATCGAAATGAAAAATGCACGGTTACTAACTAGAAGGAATAATATTTCCACTTACGTCATAAATCATTAGCCATTTTTCTAAGTTTTCTTGCAAAATTATGAATGCAGAAGAGTTCACGAGTTGTCTTAACGGTTCCGTCATCCGGTCACTTATGATATCCTAGCACAATCGTCTCCAAGCTTTGATAAGGAAACAGCGTTTCAGCAACCTTGTGAGAGGTCATTTGACTGAACATTTACGAATATAAACAAAATTCACTGGACTGTTTCTGCAGGGAAATCGTCCGCAAAAAATTTGTTACCATTAAATTTAGCATAATACCTAAAAGTGATTTAGCCGCAGTTAAGACTGCAGTGGTAGATGGGTGTGTCATCTCCGGTTACGCGCCAAGGTATTTAAGGAAAATTTCCACAGGTGTCGCGGGTAAAATCTTCCATCACGAACCATGCCGGCTTTCGACCAGAGGAATCCCAATTAGTTTTCGACTTCGGGTCAAATATTGACTAGGGAGATCGTTTGCTTATTGGAGATGGATAATTGATGTGGGTTGAACAATCACCGTACAGCAGTATATTCAGCAAAATTCAGCAAAAGACGCAGAGATAACTACAAAGGTTTGAAGCAAGAACAACCATTTTCGTGCCTGTGGCAGTTTGAAATTTGTCAGAGATCGACCCACATGCTTTTGCTTTCGCTTCGCTCCCAACATGCGACATTCAATTAAATATGAATAACTTGTCTGAACATCCAAACTTGCCGAACACCGACCACAACGTTGCTCGGCTGACAAGGTCAAAAACCTTGGTAGAGCTTGTGCAGAAGGCACACACAGTCTGACTGCATACACGGCCCTTCGATTGAAGCTGTCGAGCAGAACATCATGTCGATCGTGCCGCGATTCCGCAGGGATCCACACTGCTCCTTGGAAACATGGGCTTCCCAAAGGTTTGCGTTCAGTCAGTTTGGAGGGATCCTTGCAAACATCTTGCCTGCGAAGCTCAGCAGACTGATGCTCCATATCTCTCGGAGCATTGCATACTACATTTACACTAAAAAAGAAACGATAATGTTATCTTTCAAATTTTGTGGCTTTTCTTCTTGCTCACAAATGGAGTTGACTACCTGGGACAAGACTGGTTTCGGCACAGGTCCGCATTCTCCAAAATTTAATTTAGCAATCCATATTTGCTTGAAGCTTTCCGAATAAGTAGTTTTCTGATGGCTGTTCGCTCCTATGGAGAATCCAAGGTGAAAACAAGTGGGTTTGGAGGCCTGTTGCAGTCTCTTCACGGTCATTCAGCGAACGGTATCAGGAGGGCTTGATGGGCCACCGAATAGTCTTCCAGATTTCCAGTATTGTTTAGCTAGATGCAAAAAAACCGCCGTACACCTCGGACAATACTTCGGCGGACTGAACAGATGGAGTGGAAATCGCCTTAAGTGAATCGTACAGCTGCTTGTATAGTCGGCGGTTGAGGTAGCTCTGCGTCCGCTCACATGGCTTACTCCACCACTCGTGCTAGGCTCCCGGGACACGTCCGTCCATTTGGCGGCGGGTACCCTGGAATGTCGTACTCCAATCTTCACTGTCTGGGTGTTTTTGAAAGTGTCAAACGTAGAATTCTTCTCTCCTACTAATTTGGAGAGAGCTGCGTTGTTGTCGTCGAACCACTCTGGACGTTCCTAGCTCTCGAAACCAATCGTATCGATTGCTGCTGTCCTGGTCTGTGCCTTGAAGTGTTGTCACATATCCTCAGAGCTAGTGATAGATACGTCACAGATATTGCGCTGCGGCACAACCACGTAATCAAGCAAGTGGTGGTGACCGTTCTATGGGTGAGCCCACGATGTGATGTCGCTCTAACCAGGTCGTTCTTTGGTGCTGTATCAATCCAGCAGCGTGCACACATTGTGTGTTGAGACAGCAAGCGTACTGCGTTTCCAGAGATGTTTCAGGTTGGTATTTGTGATTATAAAACCCAGTGAACATCGCCCGTTCTGGGTTTCGTGCTGGCGGTGTCATTAGGGGACGGTCGGCATGGGGGTTCCGCATATTTTTGCCTTTGCACCATGCTGCAAACAGCAAGTGGAGCGGACAAGTTTAGCCTGCGCGATGGCTGATGTCGTAGTTTACTTTGTTTATGTTGTAGAATCATGGATTTCTTGGGCTTGGAATACAGCAAAACGCCCAGACTTATACAAGAGGTAAACTGGGGCAATCAGCCGGAATTTTGTGTTCGGAAGCTGTGCCGCACGGCGGAGGTTGTCACCCACATCATCTACTAGCGCGTATCACACGTCCACACATTAGCTCGCACAGGCGCAAACTCATTGGTTTCAGGCCACCAGCGAATTGCAGCTGCTACGCACAGGCTTCACAGCCACGCACGCGTGATGTCAACACACATCAGACCAACACTACTGCCGAGACAAACGAGTCACAGACATCGAAAACCAGACCAGGCAAGAATAAACCTCCAGCAGTGACAAAACACAACAAACCGTCATCATCCACAACTAGAGCAACCTTCCTCCTTCTAGCTGCTCGCTTTAACCAATCTGACATGATTAAAATTGCAAGGACGGAAGTCTCAGTCAGCATAGCCAGCCAGATCGAAGCAGCACACAAACAAGACAATCACGTCGAGACAGCAAAAAAGGTCGTGCTGATAAAGCGATACGTACACAGCCAGGCCTCCAACTGGTTTGTCTCACACAAGGCTATGCTGTGAGAGTCCTGGTCAATCCACGTTCATCAAAGCTACAGCGTGTGACCGAAACACCTCCGGCATTTTTCGGTGGCGATAACGGCAAAACTGGAGTGTGAGATGCCGAAGGAAATGGTAGAAGTTGAATAGAACATCTGGTAAACGTTACTAGGAAACAGCACGCTTCGGAAGCCATTGCAATTTTGAACTCGTATTTGAAGCGATGAAATCAAGGTACATAACAGAAAAGAAGGATGCTCTCTGATGA
Source organism: Paragonimus westermani (assembly GCA_008508345.1). Taxonomy (NCBI): domain Eukaryota; kingdom Metazoa; phylum Platyhelminthes; class Trematoda; order Plagiorchiida; family Troglotrematidae; genus Paragonimus; species Paragonimus westermani. The sequence continues at coordinate 140,273 of QNGE01001561.1, forward strand.
CAACAAAGTTCAACACTTTTTCTCCAGGTCATACTATGGGTAAGCCTGGGAGCGTTTTGGTGTACGAAAGAACAGTTCAGCTGCACTCACCTAGTACCATGGTTCCAGTCAGGCGACCAAACTTGCATTACGTCTGAAACGAATGGACAGAGTCAAGCGAAAATGAAATTGATAAGGAAATGTGGGGTCAGACAATGCGGACGCAAGGATCAAGATTCACTCCGAACGATCGCGGCGAGTGACTCCGCGGAAGAAAGGCAAACACTGCGGCGACCGTGGCGTATTTCACACTCAAACGAGGCTTCCAGCGATTTCACTGATTTATACACCGGTTTGAGGCTGAGCCCGAACCACCCGAAACCACTTAGACCGTTCGTTTCGATGTTTGACGGTTTTTTGTTGACCCGAATGGCAATCATTGAAAACAGAGTGTAGCAGCGCTCTTGATTGTTATAGAAATCACCAGAAACAGAGTAGAATAATAGTCCGACAGCACCGGGCAACTTACTAACGTAACCGATTTTTAAGTAGGTGGGGATCCATCAACACGTTGAAACGGTCTCTAGGAGAGCAGCTCACAATCTCTAGTAGAAGGTCATTCCAGTGGTTGGTGACCCTATAAGAGTAGAACTTTGGCCTGAGGAAAGTCCGGAGTCGAAGCCCACAGAGCTTCTTGTCGTGATCTCTTCGTCTGTTTTCACCTACTGGAGTGTAAAAATGTTGCACGAGTCCTGTGCTAAGAAGAAAGTGTGTAAAAATTGAGTCACTCCGGAGTCTCTGGAACTCAAGTGAATAGATATCCAAGATTTTGAGGCGTGACTCGTGGGAGAGATGCCGAAAGCCAGCAACCATTCTGGTGGCTGCTCGGTGAACAGGTTCAATGACGAGTATGTCCTTCCTCAAGCCGGTGCAAACCACTTGATTAGCAGTGGTCTTGAAAGACCCCGTAAAGCACTTGAACTGCGTACGTGTCTTTACGGGGGAAGACTCTTTTGATCATTTCAAGGGTCACAAATCCCCTTCTGGCGGCCATCCGGTGATGAAAAGAGAAGGATAAACCAGACGACAGTCAACTCCTTAGGTCCTGTTTAAAGTCAACCTTCGCGATATCTATTACACCCTGTGCACCGTGTATCACGAAAAGATACCCGGATTCTCCTCCGAGCGACATGTGTGCGTACTTGCTGTCGTTTGAAGGGAGACTACAGGTAGTTGACCAGCACTTGGTACAGTCAAGGTCAATCTGCAGTGCATTGAAGCCACAAGTATTTCGGATTTTGAATCATAAGCATAACAAAAGAGAATTGTTAAACTTAGCTCGGGGTGGTCATGAATATAGATCAGAAACAACAGTGGGTCAAGAACTGATCCTTGAGAAACTCACACAGAGACTGAGAAGGAAAACGAAAGGCCCTAACCGGTTTTCACTGTGAAGGTACTCTTACCGTGAAAGGAAGTAATCCAGCGCAAAACTTCTACTTGGATTCCAAAAGCGTCTAGTTTATGTAACGAAGACCGTGTGTGACACGGTCGGAGACTTTGGCGAAGCTGAATAAAATACCAACCGAGATATGACCATTATCTTTGGCCTCCGCAAGGCTATCCGTGAAGAATAACATATTGGTCAAGCATGACCGACGGGAAGAAAGCCATGCTGAGTAGGAGAAAAAATGTTAGTTGAGGATAAATTGTTAAGAATGGCACGTTCTAACATACGCTTCATCATATTGCATGGGATGCTGGAAAGGCTGATCGTAGGAGAGTGACGACCGCCTTTTTGAAATATAGGTGAGACAGTTGCTTCTTTCCATGCCTCCAGAAAAGTGCTTGTCCGAAGTGTCTGTTCAAACGGATTAGAGTGGGCACCGCCAAACCTAGAGCCGCTTCTCTGAGTATCCGGTGTTGGATCGCGTCTGGACCCATGGCCGTATGAGGATTGATATTAAGTAAGAGGTCAGAACGTCGGGCACAGATAAGTCAGCTTTCTGGAAGGGGTATTAGAAGTGTCTCCGCGGGGGAATTTCATTCCAATTTGGCAGATCCACATTGTAGAATGATGAGTAGTATTTTCTAAACACCTCGGCAACCACTTGAGGGATAATGAGGTTTCCTCATTGTTAAGCCGCAGAGAAGGCGCTGAGGGGTTAGATTTTCTCTGGCAACGCTCTCACTTGAGGACGAAATTGTCATCCTCGCGAGCTGCCGGTAAGATTTCTGACTAAAGCCGTTGGGTGTGCTGAAGGATTTCGCGCCTGCACCTGTTTCGTACAGAGAGAAATATTTCTAGATACTTCGGTTTGATCGTTAGCTTCTGCTTGGAGAATAGACAGGAACGCGCTCAATCGGCACGCGAGAAGAGATCGACAAGCGGTTCTAATGTATATTCTCCTCAAATGCCTCAAGAACGGCGATATTGCAAAAAAGGTAGTTCGAGTACAGTGAGTCGGATGTGAGGCTGAGTGTGTTTAAGAACGTCTTCAATGCAGTAAAGTCTGCTTTCTGTAATATTCGGAATGCTGTCTGTGTTACAGCATTTTGGAACCGGTAACAGATAAAGTCAAAGTTTAGCAGCATGTGGTCACTGTGCCCTAGCGGCGGTTTGATGACCACCCTATCTACCAGGTGAGCCTCGTTCGTAATGACCAGATCGAGCAAGGAGGGTGTCTGTCCTGGACGGTGCCTTGTAGGTAGATCGACAGGCTGTGTCGAGGCTTTCACATGAGTCAACATTGCCAAAGGTTTTGAGACTCCGCAGTCAGAGTCCCCATGAGAAGTCGCCATAGAGTTCGGTTTGGGTACCTTGAAGTCACCCATAATAGGAAAATGGGAGAAACGCTGGGTGGACGTGAGTCTGTCTAGGGTAGCAAGAATGGTCTCGTCGTCTGATGCACTGCATGACGGCGAACGTTACATAACATCCAAAACTGGTGACTTCGGCCATGTGAAGTTCAAAGTCAGCTTGTCGGATCTATGAATTCTTACCTTCGGAAGCATTCTCCAAATACTTAACTAACTGGCTACAACAGCTCACAGTTGTGGGCAACCGCTCACATTAGGCTACTGATCAAATCGGGCTCTCGCACCGCGGGGTTTAAGAGATAATTCATCACCGGATGCAGCACAACTCAGTGCTACTAATAAACAAATCGGCAAATTCAGATTGTAGTTTTCGATAAAGAAATTGTACGCCCAAAGTGACTCGGAAGTCGCAGGGAGAAAACGATGAATCTGCAAACAAACTTTATTTATTGGTTTACTCACCGTTCACAACAGACTTCAACGTGACAATTATGGGGTGCTAGGGAGCTGGACGTGAGAGCACTTTGAGGACAACCGCACAGCAGCCGCCACAGTGGAAGAGGACGTCGACGGAAAATTCCTTCCGACCTTCAGAATTCAAACAAAAGTTGGGCTGGTCAAGCGGCGTTCTTAACGGTAATAGCTCAACATTTTTATCCTAGTGAATGTGACCCACAGGAGTGGAGGTGGTGCGAATCCATTACACAGCTGAGAGCCTAAATGTGGTATCTATGCCGACCCACTAATTTTGATGCTACTGGTTTGTAGTAAGTTCACAAATATAAGGGAATGTGAACAGGCGCGGTGGTATTGGCAAGGCAAATCTCACGTCGCGGAATTTAGAATTTTGGGGACGTCGAATATGACCTCACTACATCAGCCTCCCTAGAAGTGTGACTAATATAGGATGCCTCCTACCTGTGATTTTTATTCCTGGACAACAGTTGTTGTCTTGATGGCTAGCAGCGCGCGAAACACCCAAACTGTAAACGCCACCTAAGGACGTGACAGGGGTGTGAATTCCTTACTGCGCAAGCACAAAGTTCTACGGCGTTCATGGTTTTCTCCTTGGGCCCAGCAACTGTTGCCATGCGTCTGGTCAGACCTAGGAATAAGGAAAGGTGAAGTACCGAAACGTTAGAGTAAAACGCAGATACCCACCGTAACGCGTGTCCTGCAGCGCCTGAGGATATTTACATTTATGTGCTGGCATATTCCGTGCAAAGCGAGTCAGGAAATTGTAATTGAGAAAAAACTGTTAGCTGCTGGTCGATAGGAGTGCGGAATACACATAATGAATTATCAACTGTGCAATAAATGCTAAATGGAAAGAGTAAACTACTCCAGAAAGCGCGCGGGAAAGTGGATGCGCCTCCCCGAACTAGTTGTAGATTGAGGAGGGTGTTCGTCAGGAATAGCTGCGGAAGGCAACGCTTGGGCTAAACCAGAGGTTGAAGTAGATGGAGACGTCTCAGGTGATGTTTATGTTGTCGAACCGGGGGGTGAGTCGGTGAAAGCAGGTTTAAGGCGGTCAATAGAGACGATGAGATGTTGACCGAAACTGTCAATCACATAGGTTTTCGCGGACCGTTTAATGACACGAAAAGGTTCTTTATACGGTTGTTGCAGCGGTTTATGAACAAGGTCTGTTCGCAGAAACACGAACTCACAATCGCTGAGTTATTTGGGAACGTAAGACGAAGATGTTTGAATACGTGTAGCACTCGGTTGTAGTGATCGCATGTATTTGGCTAGTCGGTTGGCATAGTCGTGAGTGCCGACAGCAGCTTCGCTTGACGATTGAAAGAAATCAGCTGGAAGGCTTAAAGAACGACCATAGACAAGTGACGCTGGGGTCGTACTGTCATCCTTGACGCAACTGCGAAACCGAGTATTTGCTGTCCAATCCATCCGCTCGTGAGCATGTAATGAAGCTTTGAGCTGACGATGGAAACGCTCTACGAGTCCATTCGCTTGTGGGTAATATGCTGTGGTGCGCGCTCGATGCACGCCTAACAGCTTGGTCAGTTGTG
>QNGE01001562.1:4824-15070 GCA_008508345.1 Paragonimus westermani
TGATGATGATGATGATGATGATGATGATGATGATGATGAACGTAAACCCAGGTCACGTGCTGAGTTGGCGGTTGATATGCTTTGTCCGTCCAGCTTTATAGCGCCATCTGGTACGTGACAACCATGTACAACGATAATGAATTTTTTGGCTAAAAATTTCTTCAGCCAAGTTTGACCCCATGTCTTTGATGACATGAGGTCCTTCCGTATAGTTTCTAAACATAAATTTAGATTGCCACGAACAAAAGCTGTGAACAAGTTTGATATCATCAGCGAATAGCGATAGTTTGCCATGCTTGGTAACTTGACCTATATCGTTTATATACATGAGAGTGAGTAACGGTCTCAAAACACTTCTTTTCATCACTCCACAAGCGACTGGTCTGGGCGTTGAGCTATTGTCTTCTATATCCACCGTTTGTGTGCAGCCTGTTAGATATGAGAAAAAACAGCTAAGTAAAGAATCACCTATGCCAAAGGATGCTATACGAAGCAGAAGACGCTTATATGGCACTTGATCGAAAGCCTTTGCCATGTCTCACAGTATATTGATAATCGCCTCACCGACGTCAGTAGATTCTGTCACATGCCTAAAACATTCTAGCTGGCATGCCATGCAAGAACGCTTGTTGAGAAACTCATGCTGGGAGTGGTATATAAGGTTTCGTGATAACAGAAGTTCGACCATGCGGCATTTTATTATTTTTTCCAACACCCTAGGACAAATTGAAGCATGGTTAATTGGACGATAATTGCCGACTTCATGTTGCAATCCACTTATACAGCGGGGTTTAATTGTAGAGTTTTTCCAGTGAAGTGGGAAGGAACCTGATTTTAGAGGGAGCGTGTAAATATAAGGCAGAATTAGAGGGATGTCTTCCCCTAGGTATTTTAGAGCAACGGGGTGAATGCCATCAGGACCGAGTAGGTGGTAAACTTTGATGATGGCTAACTGGGAGCGTATGAGCCCTGCTACAACAGGGACATGGCTTTGGAACATACATGTGCTTACAGGAAGGGGTGGGGGCAGTATGTGTCCTTCAGTGTTGAAGGAAGCAGCAAAATGTGAATTAAAGGCCTCACATATTGTTACAGGATGATCTGCAGTGTTGTCTTGTGGTTTTACTACTGAGGTTGCAGGGTCTCTCCCACTATTCCTGCGTCTAATCAACTGTGTCAACTGCGAGCTCTCATCTGTGCTGTTATGCGCACGTTTTTCTTTACTAACACGTAAGCACACATACAAGTGTATGCATATATATACGTATATATGAATATATATATGCGCACATGTATATTCCCACGTAGTATACTGCCCGCCGGGGTGTGCCGGTATCTCGCGAGTTTCGGCGGGCTGTGAGTAAAATTTTAAAAGTCAGTATCTCCTGAAATCATTGACCCAAAAGTAAAAGCCTACCAACATCACTTTGAAATCCGGAAGCTCAGTGAATTTGTCTAAACAAACTCATAACCTCAGATGTTTTTGATAGGTAATCCGACCTGCTAACTCAGGTAGGTGTCGTGGAATTCAGAGTATTTTTCTGCCACTCACCAGTACGGGGGCGATCAGCCTGTGTTTTGCACTCCCACGTGCTACCTACGAATAGTGTTTTCAGGTGGTTATTTCACTTTCGTTCTGCTTGAGGTATTCACGGAGATATGGAATTTCCAACACCCCTATAAAACGTGTATTAAATAATACTATAAACAAACCATACATGGTTTATGTTAGAATTTCGTACAAGTTCACGTGGTCCAATCTAGGCTACTCAGTATGAACTGGTCAGTACCTGTAGTATTATTAGAATGCTTGGGAGGAATATTATGAGACTGTTATGTTTCACTTTTTTTCTTATGTAGATTGTGTACGGAGTTATTCCGTTTCTTACCCACCGATGAAACTTTTTCTGTCATCAAATGTTTCTAGCTGTTCATTTGTCTACTACAATTCCCGGTGAACCATACTACAGAAATCGGGTTGGCGGTGGAGCAGATATGGCTTATGTGGGAAATATTAGGTGGCGGAATTTGCGGACGGGCCTAATAGACTGTGACGTATGAAAAAGAAGAATATAGTCTCTCCTGTTTTCTCGGATTCATTTTAAAAATCGGTTAAAAAGCGTTCAGAAAGCTTGGAAAACGTTGAAAATAAATAGCGAAGTTGATTTCATTGAAATCACCGAGTTTAGAAGACAATAAATTGTTGCCCGTGAATTTATCCGATTGCTGCTTTTGCACGCGCGATCCCCGCAACATTTTGCTACTCGGGTTTATATAGATATATGTGTGTGCATATTCGCATGTATATATATGTTTACCTATAAATAAGTATACATACAATTAATTAATTGCGTACGTAATCGAACGCCTAGGTACATATATACAAAAATACATTTTTATAAATATGTTCCCAAGTCTACACTTGTATGAGTACATGAACATATGCACATATATATATGTGTATATACAGAAGTGTACATACATATATGTGTGTGCAATTATGTACATCTGTAAACGTTCGTAAATGTGTATATATGTGTATAAATGTACATAGATATGTACACATTCATATATATACTTACTTGACAACATGTACATATGTACACACTGGAGCGTTCCGATGCGGCAATTTTGACCTGCTCGTTTTCGTTTTCAACACGGTTATTGATAAGATTACCGAGGAGCACTGTGGCCATAAGTTTATGCGAGGTCCAGTCCATCATACAGGATAGCCAAGTGTTCAAAAGATAGTGGTAGTCCTTATTACTGTCAAACTTCACGGCCTGCTGCAATCTATTAAGCTGACCCCTGTTCCCAGTGAAAATCACAATGCGCGTTCACTGATGAGTACGGTTCTACTGATAATCATCTAATCGTAAAAACTGACGGGAACGTCGAAACGTATCGTGCGGTAAACGAAGCCGACAGAATATAATGGCACAATGTAGGAGAACGTAACACACTGCCAACAAACGTGCTGCTGAACGATCAACAATAAAAATGTGAACAGTCGACGTACAAGGCAACATTCCAACCAGGTGTTCCAACATTATCCTTTAACTGGCATCAGTGAGCAAAAACGTGGCATCCACTCCAGTTACGTCTACCAACATAGCATGCCACAGTATGAAGATAACATAGTTCAACTCATGGGTGGTATCTCCTAGAGCAACACTTCCATACCTCGGACACATAAAAAACCTTTCGTTACAAACATGACAAACCCCAGCACTTTCTCTCGCAGTAGAAACCAATAGATGCCCTCCACTCCCGATAAATCTCGCAACTTCGTCATTTCATTGCATAGATTGCAAAATCACGTCAAAACACTCTGACCCCGTATTTTCTTTCCACGTACAGCCTCATTTCACGAGCACTCTTGAATGAGCTGTTTAGTAGTCACTTGTCTACAAGCGCTTCTTGAGCTTCATAGTTCTTCGGAGATTCATGTGTTACAATTGGTTCTTTGGAAGCAGTCATCGCAAAATCATTTTGTGTCAGAGGCCTTTAGAAATACCGGATTTGAATCGAAGTTAATGTTTTTCGGCAGTTCTGGTGAGCTTTCAACAGGTGGGTTCCTTAGGTTTTCGCTTCCGACCTTGCTGTACCTTCTTTATACTTTCTCTTATAATTGCGGTTTCCTCCATCACTAGCGCATCACTCACGATAAACATAAGCAGCAACTTGCTGTTTCAAAATTCCAGTGAGACAACTAGGTTCGTCCGCAAGGCACTGAGAAAAGCTGACTTCCCGCATGACTTCAACACATGTATTCACGAGATAGTGGGAAACGCCACAGACCTGACACGTGTACTGTGTGGTCTTACCCCAGTTGTCGTGGGTTAATCGACTGTGGCACGATGTTAACGGATTGATCCAGTTTTTCCGTTTCGACTTCCAGCGGTTTTCTGCTGACCTGGAAAGCAGCCAATAAAAACCGGGTGTAACACCGCTCTTATGGGTTATGGAGAGTACCAAGAACAAAGTACAATGTCAACCCAACAATTTCTCAATTATGTGGCAATCTAATAGCACCTTGAATCGGTCCTGAAGACGCTTAACAACTTCTAATGGGAGGCCGTTCTAATGGTTGGTAACTCTGCAGAGGAAGAACTGTTGCCTGAGGAAGGTCTGAGCACAAGCTCACAGATCTTATGTCGTGACATGTTCGACCGTCATTAGCTACTAGGTTAAAGAATTGCTGCACGGCCCACGCGCTAAAGAAACGTTGTGCAAGAATCAAGTCACCCGGAATCTTCAAAACTAAAGGAGATGAAGATCAAAAGCTCAAAACAACACTCGTCGAAGGAATGCCACAAGCCGGATACCATTTTGAAGGATACTCGCTGGACACTTCTAACAACGGGTCTGTCATCCTTTGAACTGGTGTATACGAAGTGATTGGCATATTAAAACGTTGGTCTTATAAGGATTGCTTGGGGCGTTTGGAAGGCTTGTCTGTCCATGCGGAGATAGGCCGTTCGTATCATCCCGAAAGTCACAAAATCCACTTTTGGTGACCATCTGGTGGTGATAAGAGAAGGGTGAACTAATCAACAGCCAAATCCCCAGGTCCTTCTCGAGGTCAACCCATACGATATGCCCTGCACCTTGTGCACTATATATCGCAAATAGGTTCCCGAAGTCTTCTCGCATTGACATGTGTGCACACTTGCTGTCGTTCAAAAGGTAGACTCCAGTCGTCTGACCAGCACTTAATACGGTCAAGGTCAATCTGCAATGCACTGGGGTCGCACGCATTCCAGATTTTCAACTCGTCAGCATAAAGGACAGCGTTATGAGGAATAAGCTCGGTGTGGCCAGTGATGTACACCAGGAAAAACATTGGACCAAGTACGGATCCTTGAGGAACTCTTACAGAAACCGGATAGGATACGAAAGGCCGGAACCGGTGTTTGCTCCAATGTTCTGTTATCAAGACAGGAAGTAATCTAGCGAAGAACCTCTCTTCGGATCTCACAAGCTTTCAGTTAGTGTATCAGAGGACCGTGTGGGACAGGGCCAAGGGCTTTGGCGAAGTCGGAGATGGTAAAATCTGAAAGGTGGTCATTGCCTCTGGCCTTTGTCAGGCTATTCATGAGGGTTATCACAATGGTTATGCATGACCGCTCGAGAAGAAATCCAAGCTGGGTGGAAGGAAAAGGTTATTCGAAAAGAAATGTTTATAGATGGCGCGCTCTAACAAACGATCCATTATCTTGCACCGGATGCTGGCAAGGCTGATCGGCCGATAACTTTTAGGAGAGCGACGATCGCTTGCCTTGAATATAGGTGTGACAATGGCCCCTTTCCATACCTCCGGAAGAGTGCCTGTCCGAAGTGTCTGTTCAAACAGAATAAAAAGACACCATGAAATCTGGGGCCGCTTCTTTGAGGATCCAGGGATGGATCACGTCCAGTCCCATGGCACTGCAAATATTGACCTTGAACAAGAGGTCCTGAACGCCGGACACAGAGAAGCCAACTGTCAGAAGGGGTACTGGAAGTGTCTTCGAGGGAGAACTGGATGCCAGATTGGCGGAGCCACATCGTAGACTGCTGAGTAGTATTCTCTGCATATTTCGGTAACCCCCTGGGGGTTGGTGAAGGTTTCCCCGTCAGGAAGCCGCAGAGAAAGCTCTGATGGCTCAGTTCTTCTCTGGCAACGTATACACTTGAAAAGAAAATTCTTATTTCTGCGAGCTATCTGTAGGATTTACGACCGTACCTGTTGGGCGTGTTGCAGGATTTCCCGCTGTGTGGTACAGAGCGAATGGCCTCTAGTTCCTCTGGATTAGCTGGTAGCTTGTTCTTATAAAACAGACGATAACGTACTTCAAAAAGAAGACTAGATTCCGCGGAAGCGATGCCCGAGGGGAGAACTTCCATAGTTTTCGAGGAACGAATACCTCATCAGCTTCGTGAATGACAGCTTTAAAAGAAATGTAGTTCAAGTTCACTGGATCAGAGGTTATGCCGGGTGTGTTTGTGAACGTCCTTAGTCCGTTGAAGTCAGCTTTCTGGAAGTTTCGGAGTGAAGCCTCTGTCACAGCATTGTGAGGCCAGTAATTGATGAGGCCAAAGGTTAGTAGCGTGTGGTCCATATGCCACAGCAGTGGTTCCATGACTACCCTACCAGTTGATCTTAGTTTGTGATAACCAGTTCACACAAAGGGGGTGTCTGTCCTGGACGGTGCCTTGTAGGTAGTTCGACATACCAAGCGTTCTCGTGGATTAACATTGCCAAAGGTTTCGAGAATCCGAAGCCACGATCCTCATGCGAAGCCCCCATAGTGTTGAGTTTGGGTGCGTAGAAGTCACCCATAATAAGAAGATGGGAGAGAAGCTGTGTAGACGTGAGTCTGTCTAGGGTAGCAAGAATGGCCTCGTCGTCGGATGCGCTGCATGACGGCGAACGGTACGTAACACCGGCAGGGAGCGTGTCACGTCTACGAATTTGGGGTTTGATCCAGAGTGTGTCGCATTTCTATGGGGAGGTGAATTACCCTAAGACAGCTGGCACTGGGAGCTTCTGGCTTAGAAAAACGGCACAGCCTCCCATGCGTCTACGGGAGGAGTCCCTCCGGTACAAAGGGTAACAAGGGACCTGCGGTTCATTATTACTGATATCCGCGGAAAGCCGGGTCTCTATTAAAGCAAGAATGTGAGGGCTGGTGTCGTGGACCAGCTGTCTGATTTCCGGTAGTTTGTTCAGGAGGATCAGACAGTTGGTGTACACGCGCTTAAAGGCTAATTGCTTGTTTGTCTGGGTACAAAAGGAGAATGAAGTGCACAAGGAAGAGCTTGAGAAAGCAGTCTCAGTAGCGAGGGGTTTGCGTAACTGGCAGTACAGTTTTGTGAGCTCCTTTGAGGGGTGGGATGGCCGTTTCACTACAGACTTGGCGTATGTGGGCGTCCCTGTGGGACGCTTCGTTCGCTTCTGTTGGCATAACGTCGATGATTTCCGGACCGCTCATGCTTTCGTGGCTTCTGTAGGGTGATTTGAAGTTTTGCACACTCAAAAATTTGGATGGGGTTATAGATTAGGAGAGAATATGAGATTGACTGACCCCGATCCAGCCGAGGAGAGGGCTGCCGGAGTTAGACGGTTATGGGCCATTTTGGATGAAGAAGGGACCCCAGCAGTCTCATTGGAATATAAGGCTCAGGGATGAAATATGTCTTAACGGAAGTTTTTGGGGCGAGATGTTTGGGGATCTAGGAGGAGAGTAGTGGCCTTTAACAACTTTGAGATCTGCTCTTCCGGACCATTGCATCTCCACAGGCGATTGACCTTCCAAGGGGATGGGGCAGCAGCCTCTGATGTGGGTGCTTGAGGTGGTTTATCCGGGGACATTGGTCACCTCTTGAGAGAAGGGATAAGGAATTCCACGCTAGCTTGGAGTTTGGGGTCAGCCTTGATGCATGACCTTGTTCAAGAAAACTGAGAGCGCTTCTGCCCCATCCGCAATAAGCGAGCCAGCGAGACTTCTTTGAGACCGGCGTGAATTTTTCTTCATTTCAACCGCTTTTTCCAGTACTTCCTCCGTGTTAATGTCTGCGGGTAACGTCGCAAGTAGCTCCAGTGACTTTCTCGCAGCTTTGGAGCAGTCTTCTAGCGGAAATCATTTTTGTAAACTCTGGAGGGAAGAGGCATTCAGCACCCCTCTGGCTGGTTCCCCTGCAGAGAATATGTTCAAAAATCGTCCCCAAAAACAAGCATCTTCCCTTGGAATGCCTTATTCTTCAAGCACTTCGCGACTTCCTCAATTTGAGCAGTGGACAAAGCCAATGTTTTGCGAGCAGCCGCCGCACCTGGAAGGGCAAGTGCAATGTATCCATTCAACGAGCTCAGTTCTGCCTTCATGTCAGATAACGCTCACTGGGTATCACCCAGGGCTTTATCTACCGCGGCTATCTGTGCGCTAATATCCTCAGACGGCTCGCAGTCACACTTGCACATGTAGTGATTTCTGCTCGCTCGGGATGGCGAGCAGGCGATCCAGCGTGGCCCTGAGTGGAGTGAGGCTTTCTCTAAAAAGACGGCTCATACAGATGAATGGCCTTTTTGGAACAGTGATCAAGGCGTACTAGTCTTTTTTGAGGCCGGTACACTTAAATTGGTACCAGTGGAGGCATGTCTGGCACTGCATACCTTTATGAACAGTTACGCGGCAGCCGTAACGACCGCAAGCACTCAATACCTCCGATCCGTCAATGCCGCTGGATCTCGTGCGTGTCATTGTGTTATTGTCTGTGAGCAAAAATGACAGTTGTTAGCGGAAGGGAAACACAAGGATAAAAAATAAAACGGATACTATCGAACACGGATATTATAACAAGCAATTAATTATGCTGTTCGATAGCAAATGACAGTGATCGCAAGTAATTTTTTGATGCACTGAGCACCAAAATAGCAAAAATATGGATGGACAATTACAGAAAGGAAATCTAGACCAGATTTCCAGTTACCTGCGCAGCAGTCGATCATTGCGAGAAATTCGTGGAGAATTACGTTGTTTCATGTGAAATTAGGAGTACAGTACGTTGCCTTGGGTGAATTATGTGGTTTTGGATTGAAATATGGAAGAAATACGTGGGTTTCGGTCAATTTGGGAATAAACTATGTAGTTTCAGGTTAACTTAGGGGTGAATAAAGGTGCGGGAAATCGACCAGCCGGATCATTGGTACTCTACACATGTTGGGGTTGCGTTACAGATTGTGTTCCAAATCCCCAACAAAGCCCTAAACGATCTCCGGATCGGCCAATCGAGCGAAATTATGGATTTCACATGATTCACTCCTGACTGATTTAGCAGGGTCGCGAGCATTACTCAGGGAGTTCCTATCGTGTTGTTTAAAGTTAACTTAATAGCTGGAAACCATCACACGAAATCTCAGCTGGCTGCTCACAGGTTTACTAAAAATTTTCCGTTCCCATTTCAGTGATAAGATAATTACAAATCGTCACATTTATGTCATCTGTGACCGCTTGTTTGATAGTTTATCGAATGCACAGGTTGACGAAGAATGCTGAACCACATACTGTGTACGTTCAAAATTACTTGATGCCAGTTTCATTCATTAACTATACGTGTTGAACATGATTGACTTGTTTTGTCTCCTTTTGTTATGCAATCGTTTTATTATGCTAATATACTGTAAAACTGAAATCATACAATTCAACAATATTCGTTCTGTGTTATTATGCCGCACCGTACTGTCGACGTCATTTTGGTTTTCGTTCGTGTCGGTCGTGTGCATGTCTTACTGGTCCTTTAACTCTCGCTTGCTTCCGTTATTTTCTTTTACAGATCATCGTTGGAACCCCTTCTTGTGAGGAACGCTGTCGTCCGGTGTCTTCACATTGGAAAAGTGGGTTTACGAGTGTATCGGGTACACGAAGCCAGAACGTGCGGGTTGCGTGTTACACTATTGTGTCCGATATTTATCCAACATAAATCACCTACAATTACAACATTTGGCGTCGCACTTCTACACAAGTTACAACGATTACTGAAACGAATCAACCATTTTTTAATTCGAATGATGGAGAAGAGGAAGATTATTTGAAGAGGTTTGACATTTGATGCCTCACAGAATACTATTTGGACAAGAAGATGGAAGTTGCTTTCTTCCAGCATTTCATCGGCATATAAACTAATGCCATTACCAAAATCTTTGCTTTGATTTAGTCACCAATCAATAGTTCTTATCCGGCGCTGGAGAAAATACACTTCAAACCGGTCAATTTTGTAGCATTCAGAAGAGCTAAGTTAAATGTGCCAGTTTATTCATAATCTCAGTCAGTAGGTAAGTCCGTCCTATAGATACTGAGGCAAGCAGCTGAGTGTGAATATGGCATCCATTTATAGTGTAGCGGCCCGGAGATCTCATTGACATGCCTGCGATGTGATGTCAAATTAGTTCTAAATCTCATGGTTACATATTTTACACAGGCTATCGAGAAAGCTCGCCTAATGCACGCTGTCCGATTGTTTGTCTGCATTTCATGGGACTGTGGCGAGAACCCGAAGGACACACGTGTCACATTCTTCCGGTTTATTCGCTCGTCGACGGCCGGTCTCCAGCCTCCCCAGCTAATTCGCGTGTCAGTGCCTTGTATAGCGTTATCAAGGACCACTTGTACATTTCGTCGAATAAAGACTCGGTCTTTCTCCTTAACGGCTTCTTGCTTCCCGCGTCTGATGATCGCGTACCTCGGAAAAAGCGACTTAGGGCAAC
>QNGE01001562.1:29682-49234 GCA_008508345.1 Paragonimus westermani
CAGTAGTTAGGTCCCTTCCCGTCCCCTTCTTTTTCCTTCTCTCTTTCTATATAGGGTTTGCTGTTTCTTCATGGTTGTGTGGCAGTTAAGCATTAGTGTTAACCACTGATGTATTGCTGTCTATGATGATGATGATGAATCAACCCAATTCAATTTGTTTGCCAGTATGTGTTCGCCAGTATGTTTTTGGCAGCCTACCCCTTTTCATCTCCATCTTGGCCTAGTCTTATATTTTCTGAAATCCCTCTGTATTTTGATATCCCCTTTATTTGGTGAAGAGTTTCCTGGGAGTGGCAGACACCTGACACCAGTGCACAACTACTCACTCTTTCAACATTAGTTTATCGTTTTCACTGTTGGCCTTGTTCTATCTGCTTTATCTCACGTTTCAGATAATGTTAGCCGACCCACTTCTTCGATATGCCGACATCCAGGCGTGCTGTGCTTGCCTTGGCTTTCGAGAAGGGTCGGTCTACAAAATTGATGCGGATGCTGAAGGTATGTCTGCCAGACTGTGTTTATTCATCCCTTATTTCATAGCTTCCGTTCGAACCTTACTTCGCTATTTGCGTAATGAGAGCCATGAATGCGACGTTCGGCGCGAGCTCGGCCGATTGAGGATAGTCTCCAGTGATCTTATTCCATTATTGCGCTCGTGCACAGGAAATAGGTTGTTGGTCGAACTGGTGATACGTTTACTGATGAACTTGACGCAGCCAGCAATCGTTTGCTTTCGACAGGAAATTCCAAAAGATCGGGATTTATATGGAGCCTATGTGCAAGTGGACGATCTGCTAAAGTCATACAAAAAAGTATCGATGCTTTTGGAGATTATATTCTTCAGGACTTTGCCGATGAAGAACTATTTCGTGTTCTTTGTAACCTTGTTGGCGAGTTACTTGATCGAGTGAGTGCAGAGTGTGTTGGATCCTGTTATGCAACTGGCTCTGCCTAATTTAATATAGAGGAGTTTCAGTTAGAGTAGCTTAGTCCGGTCCCCTCCCGACCCCCGTAGAATTCGTAAGAAGCCAATTTTGCAGACTACTTTTGTTATTCTTATCAAACGGTTACAATCGCATGGGGGTAAGTGCAGGCTATATATGAATGTCATAACGAATCAAACAAGTCATTAAAAATCAGAAATAGTGCGAGTGATGGTCTACTGAGAGAGGGTGGGGGCGTAGGCGAATGCGTTGGAGTGTCACACGTGCCTTCCCTGTGACACGCGTTCGTCGGTGTACTTTCTCGGGTTTCAGGTGGCTGCGGAATACTTGTCCAAGGGAGGTGTAGTGTTTGTATGGACTGTTTTTGGGTACACAGACAAGGGTTGTAGAGTCTGATGGCAATAGATTCGCCCTTTGATACCATCATCAATGCAGAAAGAAGACATGTTGCGATATGGTATTTCGTTTACTCTCATCAGTCGCACACGTAAAACATGCAATTTATATACCACAGACAACTAGAGGTAGACAGGGCATGGACACATACATTTGCACCACGTAATATGTCATCAACACCATGGCGATCTGTTGGTTTGTGGAACCACTTTTGTGTGCATAGCACTGGGTGGTGAGTACTGATCAACAAATCTGTGCTGAAGGCCAGTAGCTTTGGGTTCTGATTGCGTAACAATATTGTTAACGAGTTAAGTGAGTCGACTTGGTGGCCTATTATCATGAGGTGTTTAACAATCGATGAAGCAGAATTTCGAACATGTTCACCGGTTTGAGATTGTTGTGTGGCCAGTTGTACCCAGTTCGGGACGTGTTCTGCCACTCAGTGAGATAGTTGTCTATCTGTTCTGCCTATGTAAACGTCACTACAACTGCAAGTCAACGAGTAGGTAACGTCACAGACAGAATAGTCAGACAAACTGCGTCGGCGACTTTGAAGAACTGGTCATTCAGTGGTTTGAGCTAAACATAACTGGGCAACCGCATTCGTGCGGGATGGGGCAGATTTCGCTGTGTACTTGGTGTCATTAGTCAAGTGATCCTAATTAAATTGCAGAAATAGAAATGTATCCTTTCTCGAGCTGCTGGAACTGGCGCATTGCATTTGTCCATCTTACTGTGAGCCGGTGTGAATCTTTCAGGATATTCATTTGCCAGTAACGTTCTTCTTCGTTTATTTTGTTCTGCCTGCGGTTTATGAAGGTTTGAAATCCGCCTGGCCTTGTGAAATAGAGTATTGACTGGACCATGCTTGTGTGCTATTGTGGAGAACTAAAGACGTTGCCTGCCCCCGTTGATACCAGTTGCACTCTAACAGCTCTGGAGCAGCTTTGATGAACTCCGTAGATGACTCGGAAAGCTTCACCTGGATTTATTTGATGGACAGTGCCAATTAAGTGGGATCCGGTTGGACCGGAAATGGGCCTCCTTGAACCGTTGCAAACCCATTTTGAGAGTTGTTCGTCAACCCAATTTGATAGCCGCCTTGTGGTCCTTCCAACATAACCTACTTGACGGTAACAGCTGAGAGGGTAGACACAAGAAGAAGAAGAGAACTTGGACAAACCACTCCTAAGGCATGGCGCTTATACTGGGCAGCTGTCGAATGATACAAATCTCGCTACAGGACAGGCACTCGCGACCGCGTTTGAAAGTCTGCGCGTGATTGTTCTGCTGTCAGCCTCATCCTTGTATAACAAGCAGTTCAAACTCAGATTAAACCAATGTGGATACACTGATATTGCAATCATGAATGATCTTGTTTGGGACCTGACTTACTCCAGAATGTACATGATCCAACGTGTCATACCAGCGAAACACATTTTTATGCATAATGCCGTTGCTTCTACAAACGCATAGTCTATATTTCTACCACCGTTTTGTGGACGACATATTCGCGGTAACAGGTGGTTTGGAGAAAATGGACGGTATTCTGTGCATGTCTAGTACAGCTCACCCTTCTGTACAGTTTAGGACAAAAATAGAAACGGAGCCATAAAGTCGAGGAATAGCGGGACCCATGGGTTTGATTCGGTCGAGCGTAACTTATGAAACCAGGCACGTCTGTTTGGGACGCTTTAAACTGTTCACTGTCTGGTTCTCGATCCTGCGCGCCTTATCCTCTTCTGTTTCCGGTTGACTGAACTTTGACTCGTCCGATAGGATGGAGGATATTTCAGAGATACGACCAGTCTTGTCTAGAAGCATCATCCCGGAACCTTTATCTGACCGAATGATTATTACACCCTCACATGCACGTGATTGTTTTAGAGCCACCAAGTGTTTTCTGGTTTGTGGACCTGTGTACCATACTAATAGCCAAAGTTGACGGACGGATTTACATCGCTTTAGACCGACATTAGTAGCTGGAGATAGCTGACTGACTTAGTTGTAGGAATTCTCAAACCGAACTCCGACTGATATTCGATCATCTCTAAGAGACGGAGAACAAAATTTGGGTTTTAGTGATGAAACTTCCAACAATATGTCATCAAGGTGAACACGAAAAATTATAGACGTACTTTTCTGGATTGTCCGGAAACTCAGACTGAAGTTTTACATCACTCAGAATTTCGGTTAGCCGGGATTGTCTTCTCAGGGCTTGTTTATCCACGATACGTTAAATATAATTAATAAAGTTCTCGCGTTCGTCTGTGCCAAGATCACCCAGCAAAGTTTGCCGTTGATTGATCCACCGCTGGAACTCACGTGCATGCACACGGTACGCGTCTGTTTGTGTTAAAGCATAACGTCTCAGCGAGATTGTATCTGGCCTAGTGCGGTTTGCATGTAGATGCTTCCGGAAAAAGCTTTGGGTATTGATGATACCTGTCCACGAACGTACATTCCATTCACTATAAGTTGACATTGACAGACTGTCCAAACCACTTTGTTGGTGAATAGGACTGATTTGGTGGCTTTCTCGTTGTTCACTTGTAATTGCGTTTTACTCACGCTTTAATGGACATCTATTATTTAAGCTTTAGAAATGTGATGACCTGATGATGAATTTCCCGAAAACACGTCAATTTCTCTTTTTCTGAACATAAAATACTTTTCGATTAGATGATATGGTACGTTTTGAAAACGTCATAAGAAGTGAAGCAACTGTTGATAAGCTCACGAATCAGCAATATTCTTCCCCGTTCAGATAGATCAGACAGAATGTGGGAAATCGGAACAACAGGCGTCAACCTTTATTGTTGAATTACCATTGCACTGAGTGCCACTCGTAGTAAGTGGGGTTTTAAACTCTTAAGCTACGGAATATTGTACTGGATCCCATTGAACCTGTAGTATCACACAGAGTGTTTGAAAAACCGTCGGCTGGACGTTGCCCAATTGTTATGATTAAGATAGAATTCTGCTTAGCTGTTACGTGAATCCGTGATCACCTAAACGATAAGCGACCCAGAAATAAATCGGGCGGAAAAAGAACAATGTCAAGGGTGTGTATATGCGTTTTGCAGGAGTCCGTAGAAGCAACGGCATTATGCATAAAAATGTGTTTCACTGCTATGACACGTTGGATTATATACATTCTGGAGTAAGTTAGGTTCCAAACAAGATCATTCATGATTGCTTCAATGGACATCTTTTATTCAACATTTAGAAATGTGATGACCTGATGATGAATTTCTCGAAAACGTGTCTTCGTCAGTTATTTTCGTTCTGTGTGACAGCCTGGCTCTTTTGAGCCTATTTTCTGTTGAAAACTCAGTTTATCGTCAACATTTGCCGACAACACTGTTGATCGGTCGGTTACAGTTGTAACAACGGATGCCTGTTTTCACTTTTGTGGTGTTACTCTTCTGATGTCGGATAGGGTTATTGTCCGGATGCCTTGGATCGGGCACGAGCATTTAAACTGTTTGTGGTCCAATACCAAGGTGTTTAGTAAACAATGTGCCATCGTCACCTCAACGCCACCTGGGCTTCACTAAGCTTCCTAGGTTTCGTTGCTGCTCTACGTGATTCCAGTTATGGTTTAACTAAATGTAAACAAAAAGCTTGGGATGTCAACTTGTTTCAGAATAGAACACTCTTATGCAGACCGATTAGGTAAGTGGTAGGTCTATCTCCTCTCGTGCTATCATTTACGATGTTCGCCTGGCAAAATAGTTGAATGTTTTTGTGTGTCGTTTTGTCAAGAAGAGTTTGAGTCAAATAAGGTGTCACTATGAAAAATGATTATCGATCACTTTCACCCTTTCCTGAAGTCATTACGTTCTACTGATGAGTAGTCGGGGATTTGGTTTATTTTCAAGTTGACCATCACTCACATTTGATCGCAGCGTTCGCATTCAGATAGACTTTCCAGCCAGCTTCTTTCGAAAAGAAGCACTAGACTCGAGTTTCGCTCTCATTTGAGCTCGTCAATAGTGCATATCCTTGCCACGGCCGGGATTTGAATTCCGGACATTCCAATCATGAGGCAACCGTGTTAACCACTGCGCCATTGACCTCACATTAGGCACGACTGAATTATCAAATCTGAACGCTCAACCACTCTCGCTCGTGAGCCATGATCATTACGTTTTGTTCGGAGTGAGACATGCGTAGCAACCCTTGTGTCTGCTTAACCCTTGGCCGCCCAAACCATTCTATGCGAGTATCCATTGTCAAACTCGAGGTTTGGGGATTTCATTGTTACCGACAGCGGTTAAGAGATGTTTCCAAATTTTACATCACCACTTGCTGCGTGACACCAGTGGTTGTCGCGTGTGATTAACGATCACAACTATTACCTAAATAGCCCCGGTTAAACATCGTGCTGGAATTTAGATGAAAACGCAGTGTTGTATAAGACTTATTCTTCATGAACCGTCTACCTCATCACAGACAGCATGCTTTCAATCTGAAAGCATCTCCTGGCTGGCTTGCTCTTGATTTTCAAACTGTCATTCTATCATTGGTTCTCAGTTGACAGATAACTCAATGGAACAGAGGTAACATTTACGAAATCACTAACAAGTAGTAGAAGATATGACTCATTTCAAGTTGAACAGCATTCACAATTGATCACAGCCTTCCTGTTCACATGGACTTCTCATCCAGACTCTTCCGAAAAGATGCAGTATACTCCTCAGTGGTTCACATCCTTGAGTTAGTCGAGGGTTAATCTCCGGTTTCCCTGTGGCGTTCATGCAGCAGCATGTTGACTAGTGATCCGTTGAACTCATTAGGCATGACCGATTTGTCGTATCTGAACGAATTATCACTTTCGTTTATGAGTAATGACCAGGTTACCCGGTCTTCGCGGTACACTTACTACTTGTTAACTACAGTCGATAAATCCGCGACCAAAACTCCCGATTCTGGTCGAAGTCCGATTTCGTTGTGTGCTAAGCAGCACTAATGAGTAGTTTGGAAGTTAGTTAATTGCGAGTTGAACACCATTCACACTCGACCGTAGACTTCGCATTCAGGTAGCCAACCTCTTTCCAAAGAAACATTTGGTTCGAGTTTCGCTTTTGTTAGTGCCTATCATTGCCACGGACACAAAATCTTTCCTCCAGACTGCGTGATTAACGGGACTTCTAATCTGGGAAACGGACGTACTCAGCAGCGGCTAATATCGTATACAGACTTTAACTCTGTCATGGGCGAACGTTCTGTTTGTTGTGGGCCAGCTGATTGGGTATGGTTTTTCCATATACCTTTGTCACTAGGATGCTTCCCACCAATATATGGGATCAAATTTCAATTAAATCGACCAATTCTGCTGTTGGGATTCAGTTTGCTTGATCATGCGGTGAAAACCTGTCCATTTAACCGGTAATGAACATTTACCACTTTTGTAAATTCGAATTCCTCTATTTCACCGTCTTTTTTTTATTTCTGGCGCCGATTTACATACTGAACATTGATCATTGAATATTGAACATTATTCACCCGGTCGCTTGACGAGCTTTTAATACGCAAGAGCTACATTTTTGTAATTTATCTTCGGACTGATACAGTAGAAGCTCTCTTTCTGGAGACCGGTGTTTTTCCTTCGTAGTGTTCTTGGGGATAGGCTCTTCGGGGTAAAACAGCGCGTACAACATCATTGCTTGGTAGGAATCGTTTCAACTCAATTGCATCCGCTCGGTCGTTCCGCGTCATAAGAAAACTAAATTCACTTCGATATGTATGTTCGCTCTGGACGTTGGACATAGTAACTAGTAATCTGAGCTCCAGAGTGTTTTTTGCTTTCTCTAAGATAAAACTGTCCAAGCTCGTCAAACGACGAAAATTATTGGCACTTTGATATGCTCCTTTCACGTTTCCGTTTGACAAATGCCTGCTACTGTGGAAAAGGCATGCTAATCTCATCAGGTGCCTCATCATCACTGTTGCGCTCTCCGTATTTCTGCCACTATCAGTGACAATAATAATCCAGAGCGTTTTCCAACACTCGTCAAATTACTCAATTTTCCCATCTCTCTTGTCTGACAGAAATGGGAAGAGCGAAGTGAAGACGATCGCTTACTGATCGAGCGCGTTTTAATTCTTACGCGAAACGTGCTCCACATTGCTCCCGATCCTGCCGAAGAAAGAGTTGGTTATCCAGGACAAAATTTTGTTTATTGTACCTTTTAGCGAACCGATGAGGACGTGTCCGTTCACGACCAGCTCTTGTGGGCTCTGCATTTGTCCGGTTGGGATGAATTGTTACTGTTCTTGGGCAATGCAGAAGATGAACAAATGTTCGCTTTTCACACATTAGAGATAATCTCGCTAATGTTGCGGGAACAAGTAATTGCACCTCTCTCTCATTTTGGTTTTACATGTTGTATGTGTCCATCACTTGTGATGAGATTATGTTTGCTAATTCACACCGCTGTTATTGACTTCTGGCATTTGCAAACTGTTTCAGTTGCACTCATGTGTCATCGTTTATCGGGAATCAATCCGTTGCTAACAGTTTGATAATATTAGGGCTGATTAATTTTGTCGTATTTCACCTGACATACCTCTTCTGAGGTGCGTCGTTTTTTGTTTTCTACAGTCGCTGTTCTATTGGCAATTTTTTCGATAGATAATTATTAAGGATAGTAATTTCACTTGAGACGCTTACAAACTTCATTGCTGTAGTGGTGATTCACACGATTTTGATTTATGTTGATTGCTTTATGCGACTAAATCTGAGGTGTCGATGTCACCCCGATCTGCTTTGAAGGATCTGTTGTTATATATTCACTGGTTTTCTTTTTTACTCCTGGGAGGTCGTAGCCCGTTTTAATCACGTCTGACAGGTGTTCCACTTTCTTTCGAAGCAATATCCTCACCTCAACGAACACACTGTATTGCGAAATGTCATCTGTGACTACGCAATCTTATTACTTGGGTCATGTTTGTATGGCTTGTTGTTGTGTATTCGAATCATGGCAGTCAGATTTGTTTGGCACAAATCACATGCCTTGGTGTTACGTTTACTATGATCACCGATGTCTAGTCGATTTGTTTAATCGACACTAGTCACACACTTTTACATTTGTTCCCTACGAATAGGAATGACAAGGTCGATCTGACTAAATTATCCTTGCCTGTATTGCTTCTAACAGTAAATTGCTCTGTCCACGCAGCCTTTCCCGTTGTGCTTGTGATCATGGACACCTCGGACTGACCGGTGATAGCGATCACGGAGCCGCCTGATATATATAACCAGCATTTGTTGAAGAGTGAAGGTATCATTACTTCCATCCACACACCAATAACCTGGATTCGGGATCCCGAAACACGACATGCATCGAACGTTAACGTGTCTAACGTCCAAGACTTTGGAGTAGGTTATTTTGATTCTGCGATTCTGGAATCGTTGAAAGGAGTAGAGAGGGCATATAGGTTAAGTTGAGAGGTGAAGACAGGATCACGTTATATTTTCGTCTACTTTCTCTACTGAACATAGCAGGTAGCCACTCGATTTGTCCTGCTGGACACTGAATACAGTCTGAAATTTATCTTTGATCAGATCCACGTGGCTGTGTGGGGGCCAGGGTGCTAAGACTTGAACTTGAAAACGAGTAGGGTTTTTGTCCAAAATCTTCGGCTCAGTAGGGCCGTGGTGAAGTTGCAGTGTATTAGAATTAATAAAGTTGTCCGTGAGTAGGGGGCATGCTTTCTTCCCTCCCTCAGTCCGAAAGACCAATATGCTGTAGTTTTTCGAGTTTCCATCTATTGATCTACCTGGTACAAGTGATTGTGTCGGTGTACTTTTTACCCTCTTCATGTCAGCCCGATCGGCCATGGAAATTTGCAACTCTTCACCTTGTGACAGACATTCCATAACGGATTACTGAAACAACTGTGTATATATTAGTAACTAAGTTTTTGAAAAGAAAAGAATAGTTCACGAACCTTCAAGTCATGTTCTAAGTAATCTGCTTAGGCGACAACTCTCCAGTCGTCATATTCCTTGTGTTCATTTAAGTTTTGGCGTCCAGTTGTATGATTAGCAATTATCCCATCTGATTTGCGGTTTTTTATACCTTTGTGTTGTCTAATCCGACTTTTAGACCCCGGAGCTTTTAGCCTCTGCAGGAAAACAAACACCTGAAATTATGCAAATGAGCGAGTGAGTGATTACCTTGTTTCATGAACAAATAATCACCCTTGGTCAGAATCACGCAACGTTGTTGGGCTATTGAGAACGCAGAAAAACGTCAGTTCTTACGTCAGCTTTGTACTAGGTATGTTTGTTCGTACTATCAGATCTATAGACCCACATATTAAAACAATGCATGTTTTATACCTTCCGATCTTGGCTTGCTGATGACGAATGTTCTGATTTTCGTTTTTTTAGTTGTTTTCTGTATGATGGTCAAGAGACGGGACGTTTGTGATGTCCCGTTTTAAATCGATAAAAACTTTTGCGTTCATGTGGGTTTTTTTCAGCGCCATCCGAATGGAGACACTGTATTGGAGTTTCGTCCTTGCTTAAGCTCGTCAGCGGTGCACATCTGCCACGGCCGAGATTTTAACTCCGGTCTTCCTGATGACAGGACCACGTTGATTGCCGCTCCATTGTTTTTACAACAGGCATCATCAAGTTATGTCAACATGTTTAATCACGTGTTTATGAGTAATACACTGATTGCTCCTCATCCTGAGAGGAAACAGAGTAATTGTCTGATGTCCGAACTTTCGGGAGTTCTCAGTTAACCCTATGTAGGTCTACACGGTGAAAACAGGTAACGACCATCATTGTATGTTTTGACCCATCTAGTGCTATCACGTATTCACGGCCGATCGTTCTTCATCTAAAAGTATTGATTGCATATGGGTACGATTGTAATACACTTCTAGGGTAGCTTAAACGCCATGTGTGTACCGAACAACCATATGAATATACGGTCGCCGTTTTCTTCTCGTTCGTCAGTCCAGATTAGGGTTTACGATGAACTGCCCGACGGTCTGATCTCCGAAGACGGCGTGCGTCAAGACTGTCCACTTTAATCATTTTTGCTTGTTTTGTCTTAGGCAAAATAATATGGAACTGCCTGTTTTACAAAATGTCAACATGGACCTTCCACGAATGTGTATGTATACATATGATGAGGGTAAGGATGGTGAGCATGTGAATGAGTGGCTTTGGTTGAGGACCCTAATCGCTCTCCTGCACAGGCATACACGCACACGACGAGTGTTGTGGAAGGAAATCCCGGTTCATAAACGCGAACACGCGTGTGGCATGGCAACCAGCGAGTTGAACAGTAAAGACTGCTTTATTGAGCACCTTTTCGCTGCATTAGTACCTCGTTATGAGAAACGTATGTTGACATGGTGATGTCATGTTTTACTTCTGCTTTTGGGTCGCTCGTTTGCAGTACTATAGATGTTGTGTATATTGACATGTAGGGTTTCTGATCCTCGATATTCTTGTTCACTTTGTATCACCCTCTGCTCTCAGACAGAACCGATTCGGTGGTACATATGAACTGTACAACACTCTTTCGCTGTCCAATCGTCCGCTAATTTATCACCACAATGTCACGTCCTCGATAAACCCAACGCAACCGAGTAGGACCTCTACGACAGATTCGTCGTTGGTCGCTCATCAGTTCGAGGATAAGGTCGGCATTGTTGATTTGGATATTGGTAAACGTGTGTTTCGTAAACCAAAATCTCGGAAGCCCCTAATCGAGAGGGCTGTACATCGAAGATCAATATTAGCTGTTCAGCTCTTTCTGCAGGTTAGTGTACTATCTATGCTGTCTGTAAACTTGCTACGTTGGTCACTGGTGCGTTTTACGCCTCGCTTCCGCGTGACTACTGTATAACGTTTGTTTCGAGCTGTCATTTATTCCGTATGTTTCACATGGCGAGAGCAACGTCACTGTTCTTCCATAAGTATTCTGAATAGTCTCCTCACACGATTGTTTGTCTTAACTATCGGGGCTCCCTGTTGTGTTCTCTCTCGTTCGGCGTTTATGTATCTGCCACACTGTTTTCAGACCCAATGTTCGCGCATATTTGACAGTTACGAAAACTCAAGTCATTTGATCCTCCTTTGTTTAAAACAACACATCAACTTTTCCAGCACGACAAAAGGCTTCTTTTTAACAGTTGGTTTCCTTACCTAACTTCAGTAAAATGAATACTGATGAGTAGTAAGATTGACGAGTAGTAAGATTGAACGTCACTTACAATTGATCGCAGCTGTCACATTCCCATAGACTTTCCAATCGGCCCCTTTCGAAAAGAAGCATTAGAGGCCAATCAAGCTTTCATGAAGTAATCATGTTGACCACTGCGCTATTGACTTCACTTTAAGCGTGACTGAATTATCATGTGCAAACGCTCGGTCACATTCGCGTGTGGTTGATACTCAATCTGCACGACTACCTTGAGATGAAACAGTAATTGTCCTAATAATCCCGGTCAAAGACACCACAGCTAAATTTTCTGTCCAGATTGGAGTCACGAAAATCCATATGTTGTTGAACGACATTTTGACTGCTAGTGAGTGATAGGGGGGTTCTGGTTATATAGATTGAACATCCTACAATTGTCCGTAGCTATTGCCTTTCCATAGACTTTCCAACCAGCTTATTCCGAAAAGAAACAGTATACTCGAGTTCCACTCTTGTTAGAGCTCGTCAATAGTACATAGCTTTGAAGTGACCGGGTAATTTGTGCATTACTCGCAAGCGAATGCGGCTGAGCGTTTGCGCATGATAATTCAGCTGTGTCTGTTATTAAGTTATTGGCATAGTAATCAGCAAAGTTGCCTCAGGAGGGCGTGACCAAAGGTATGGTCACGGCTGTGGTGGGCGAAGATACTTCTGACGAGCCCTAACAATAGCTAGACGCGAATGTAGAGTTTCTTCTTCATAGAGAGTGACCGGGAAATTTTCGTGGGAACACGATTACTGTGAGCGATTATGAGTGACGTTCAACTTTTTAAAGCCAAAATCCTCCACTACTTACCAGCATTACTTTAGTTTATCTGTCATGAGCCTCCTTGTTCTCTTCGCACGACACCAGCCCCTGTCCAAGTTCCTGATAGTGTATCATGTTTCACCATTGCTCTTTAGTTTGCTTTAGGAGTTGTTGACATAGTTGAAACTGTAGCAGCTCTTGGAAGTACGCAGTCCCTATCTATGTTTTTGTACCAGATGGGCACTCAAAAACGTTTTCCTATCCGCAATTTGTTGTGTTCTTGTCCGTTTAGTTTGCTCTTTCTCTTCTCGCATGCACTGAAATCCAGAACTTCTGTTGGCAATTCTTGCAATTTTGCTACAACCCGTTGATGCGAGCCGCCAGAGCTTCACTTACACGCCACGCAACTCAGGAGAACGATGAAACCTATTATCTTTGGTCCATGCGTTTTTTCATGGCTTTCTGTCGACTCTTTCGGTTCCGATCGGCTTTACTCAGGTTAGTTTTGTTTTTGGATTAGTTCTAACTTTTCCTTTTAGTGAAAGTGTCATTTTTTGTGCAGCCGAGCTCGAACCACAGTGCCTTATGATCAGGCTCATGACCATTATAAACGAATAAGTGTAATAGAACACTTTTTTAGCCTGCTTACTAAATCATCAATTGATCTATCCTAATGATGACGCGAATCCACACAAACACGGTCTGTATTTGCGGAGTAATCCAAATTAAGCTGATCATGCTGACACAGCAAGTTAAGGTCGTAATGGAAAGGGCGTACTACGGCCCCTACTCGGTTCGAGGACAGACTACGAATCTCATAATAGAATCTGGTGGATGAACGACGCATAGTCGTGCTCGTCAAGATGGAGGGTATGCACTATCGGGAACCTACTGCTCAGTTCCCCTACCCTAGTGTATTTTGGCTACTGTTTAACTTACTGGCCATTGTTTATTGAGACCACTGGCGGTTAGGTGAAAGCGGTTGGTTACAGAGTTTGACATACCTTGATTGTTTTACTGGTTAAAGTAAGTGTAGCCTGCTTGGAAGGTATCTCGGTGATCACTTAAATCCCGTTAGAAACGCTATCCTAGATAGTGGTATATCACAGTGAATGGTGTGTCTACATCCCTAATATTTCTGGTTCTTCCCAGTCTTTTATTAATTTTGAACCTTCTGGGATGTTTGGAGTCGCTGTTGAGATGAGCGGCTGTCCGAGTCACAGTACTTTTTGGTTAGGCTCAAGACCATTACGGTGATGATGATGCTGCTGCTGACGATAGTATTGGCCACCGTTGTTTGTGCCAGTTTACCCTAATCGCCCTAACTGAATGTATTCAGCGCGACTCTCTGCGGCTGTCTTCTTGACTGGTGTTCAGTTTTGTACTCGAACGTGGGGACATTAATATCTCACAGTTTACTATATCCGAGCAATCTACTCTATAAACCAACAAAGCACCTGACTCATCGCGCATTTTTAGCGTGGCTATCGACAACTAGAGGAAATCGCCGGGTTGTCGGGCAAAGGCGTAATCTCGAGCTGTAAATGCTTTAACCACTGCCGAACTGGATTAGTAACTGCTTGACCGTTCTCGTGGCGGATTCTTTCTTCTTGTGAATTTGTTCTTCTTTAGCTGTCTTCGTGCAGCATTTGCATTTATTGATCATTTTGTAATTCCATGGTCCGCCGTCTAGATCAGCTATAGCTCCAGGTTGGATACCGCTCAAAGATGAAAATGTGTACTTATGTACTTATTAGATTATGAACGTAGTGCAGGTTATCTGTACATTATGACGCTTCCAGGCTAGCTGTACAATGCTAAAAACGCTGTCAGTGCATATTGTTCCTGATTTTCACTTGTGTTTCTCAACAAATTTGTACCGTTTCCCGCACTTTAATGCTCCATTGTCCCACGCTTGGGACTGCGCGTGCTAAGACTGTTTTTCTTCTCATCCTCTCACAGCGAGACTCTCAGTGCTTCCACATTTCATTGGATCTACGATCAAGTAATGCATTATCGTGAGGTGATGTTGTCGGACAA
Source organism: Paragonimus westermani (assembly GCA_008508345.1). Taxonomy (NCBI): domain Eukaryota; kingdom Metazoa; phylum Platyhelminthes; class Trematoda; order Plagiorchiida; family Troglotrematidae; genus Paragonimus; species Paragonimus westermani. Next base: position 44,046 of record QNGE01001562.1, read on the forward strand.
ACGTGGAGGTGGTACAAATCGGAAGGCCATTCAGGCTTCACGACGTCTGGAACTGTCTGTGGCAGCGTACCGCGAGTTCCTTACTTGTTTGGGCCGGATGATAAAAACCACTGAAGCTGACCACATTCCCGATTTATCGGCTTCGGAAACACAGGACATCGTGGAGGAACGATTGCGTATACAATCCACTGCTGCAGAATCCATAATGGGTACGTTTATAAAAGTTTCTGCCAGAACACGCGAAGAAGCTTGTTGGACATATCGTTAGGAGCTTCTCCAAGAACACTTGGTTTTCGCATCCACCTAATCGTTTTTCACCCGCTTGATGCCTACTTCTACGATGATCAATATACAACTAAACAAGATGACCACCAACACAAACATCTAAGCTTATCTTCACAACTTTGTGTGACATTTGGCGAAAATAAAGCTCAATTCTAATATCCGTTTCGCCGTTGATATATGTGTGCCGCGGATTCTAATTAATTTGGAGAACCTTGTTACTATTCATCGAAAGGCATATGCTCTTAAGGTGGGTGATTTGACCATACCGGATTAAAAATTTCGTCACGACTCTTTCCTCTTGTTTGCTTGGCGTAATCTCGTTTCCGATGTCCAGCAAGCAGTCGAATCGAAGACAAGCTTCACTTCTCACCACACCTAAATGTGATTACAGAGGGTAGTGGGTGTCCATTTATGTAGTGGGGATGATTCTGGAATCCCGCTAATTGTGTGAGTCAGCACGAACGTAGAGGGAAAAATAAAGCACGGTTAGAATCAACACTAAAACAACCCTTCGAATTCGTGGGAAACCCACCAAATTTGAGGGCTACTCATGATAGACGATTACCAATAGCGAGCCAATTTCCGGCTATGAAAAAAAACTTTTCCATAAGGCTTAGGTTGTTTACTGGATAAAGCTCTTCTTGTAAACCTACTCTTTCTTGTGCTTCGCTGTTTTTTACTATTAAGACAGGGGTCTGTAAGTCATTCTGTCATAATCGGCTAGCATTAGAACCGAATTGGACTATATAATTTTTTATATGAGGAAACGGCTTGTTTATTGACCACCGCTCTTCTCTCCCCTCTCTGTTTTCTCATAGCCAACGTATTCTACGTGTCCGAATATCAAGATGTATTCCCGATGCTCTTAAAGGATTTTAACGAGGCTGTTCAATCGAGGTTGGTCGCATTTCTCGGTTCTGAGCTGTTTAGTGTATAGTTTTCGGACAAGATAGTTTTGCCTAATCCCCGTGCCGAGGCCGTGCAGACCATGTTGAGTAAAGTGACTGGCTGAGCATGGAATGTGTTACACATCCGCGGTGCATTACTTTAAGACTTTGTCTTTCCCAGTCGTACCCTGTTTATTGCAGGCATTTTGTTTGAGATTTAGGCTTGTTTTTCTCATTCGGATGACATTATCTCGTTAGCTTGCACCATTGCTGTGGAGATGCCAGTAAGGTTAGCAAAAGCACGTTAGCCTGCATCACCCGTTGCATCAACATGACGTCCGTCTGTGGCGAAAGTAGGCGTACAACGCTTTTGTATATTCCATATTTTATCGTGTGGTTCTGTTTGTGACAAGGGTGTCAACAGCCTAACTGTAGGTTATCGTTGTTGTACCCGTCACTTGTCATATTGAACAACATGCTCATTTGTGCAACTCGACTGATCTCCAGTGCGTATTCTCAGTGATTGATACTTCATCAGTTGATCAACCAACAGAAGTGCATAGCCTCGCATTTTGAATCGTAGTCGAGATTTCTCCATTCTCATCTTTACTGATTTGCAGCAACCCGCGTTTGGTTTACAGTTTATGAGTGGCTTTTATTTTAAACGGGTGCTTACACCAAATTTCATAAAAACAATGAGTCGTGACCACAAGATGGAAAACTTTTCATACAGGCAGGCCATCAGTGCAGAACAGCACTTGCTACTCAACGCGAAACTGTCTACGTGCTCACTCAGTAAGAGTAGCAAATTTGATTAGACATCAGCAGTCTGATGAAACAGCTCCTCGAGTGCACTACAAACTTGTCACAGTGAAAGTCCATGCATTGGAACAGAAGCTACTCTGTATATTGTGAGATATCTGAAAGAAACAAAACAGTTTTAAGTTGAACATCACTCACATTTGATCGCAGCTTTCGCATTAAGATAGACTATCCAGCCAGCCTGTTTGGAAAACGAAGCGCTAGATTAAAGTTTCACTGATCCTAGTGCTCGTCCGTAGTGCATATGCTTACCACGACTGGGGTTAGAAATTCGGCGGTCACGCTTTGATGAGGCAACCATGTTGACCACCGCGCCATTTACCTCAAACTAAGCACGGCCGGATTATCATGTGTGAATGCTCAACAACCGCTTTCGCTCATGAGTAATGATAAGGTTTTTCAATCGTCTCTATTGGAGACAGTCATGGTCTCTTAGATCAAATCAGCAAAGAAATACACTATTAAAGAGCATTGACAAGAACGAAGCTCAAGACTTGCTTCTTTCCAAACAAGCTGGCTAGAAAGTCTGTCTGAATGCGAAAACTACCATGAAATGCGCGTGATGTTCAGCCTAAAGTTCACCAAATTCCCGACTACTTACCAGAAATTTAAAACGGTTAGTGCCAATTTTCCGCACAACCGTGTAATTACTGGTCAAGGTACTCTGAGTAGGCAACAGACAGGAATCACTGGTTTTTATTGGGTAATCCTAGTCTAGAAAGGACTTTTTACAGCGTGGTGGACAATTGTGCTATTTGTTATGATCAAAAGAAGTACTTAACTGTTAAACACAGGCCTTGCCTAAGTGGTTTTCGTTCACTTTTGGCGTATAAAACTGAGTAATCTCCCGGCTGTCATGGAAATCACCGAATATCTCACTGCTAAGAACGATTAATCCTAGTTACCTGGAGAAGAAACTTGGCCTTGTCACCTCTCTTTTGAAAAGGCAAATATTACTCGTAAAAGATAAGTTTTGGATTTACCCAGAGTAGTTTAGCTAATGTCCTCCTTCTGTTCGGCCACCCTCCGGGTTACATAATTCCTTTGTTGGGTGGTTCATGTGGAGATCAGCTGGATGTAGGTGCCGCTGGTAGATTGAAAGCGTCCATCCGTACATCGAGTGAAATAGTAGATGTCTCGATGGTATTCGCTTCATTGGCACTCGTCTTTTGAGCCCGTATTTGGGTAGCGTATCGAATCTGTCGTTTAATGCCTAATGTGACGTCGAATAGAACCTGGGGCTTGTGGTCACTGTTTGTTTCAGCCACTTGGTTTGTGTGTGCGCTTCTGTAGTCTGGGACATATACTGAGTCTCCAACGTCGAACAGTGTTTCTTGAACACCGTGGCGGTGATCGAAGGTTCTTTGCTTACGATTGTTTTCAGTAGGATCACCCGTCTCAGTGGACCGGATTGTATCAGAGATAGTGCACTTTTGTCTTGTAAGCGTTGCACTATATGATGGTAGGCTCTCCTGGCTATTTTGATTAGGTGTTATACGGTAATTGAACAAGAACCGTTGAATCACATCCTCGTTTGTTCCCTTCTCCTCAGCTCTGATAAACGTGTCAACGAACCTTCCGCGGACACTTACCGTTCCTATAGAATATAATCGATTGAAGGAATGGTTCACATAATAATAATAGTAATAATCGTTTATTCCCTGTCTGTCAACTAATTTATGTGGAGTCTGATCGATCACTAGTATATTGTCGAGGTATACTGTTGTATCCAAAAAGTCAGTTAGTTTTGTATATGTTACAATTTGAAAAACTACAGTGGCTGTCTTGGTACAAAGTGGAAAACGATTGTAACGGAACAGAACACGACGGGTCTTATTAGTTGAAAATTGTTTCTAATACTCATCAACTTCAATTTGAAGACAAGCGTCGAACAGATCTGACTTGTCAAAACGTTCTCCCCTCTGCGAATTGTGAACAAATTATCTGATAGCGATCTTTGACACTGATGAGTCTTTAAGACAGGGTTCAAATCAATGGAGTAGTGAACACAAATTTTCAATGAACCGTTTGCTTTTTTTACCACCACGGCTGGACCCACACACAGTGAATAATTTCTAACTTTTGTAACTTCGAATCTCTCAGTAGTACGGCTGTATACGATACCGGCTGTTTACAACGGAACACATGTTTGAACCTAGGTTGAACGTGCTGGCCGTTTCTGTAACCTCTCTGTAAGCTCAATTTTTCATGACTGTGAAGTACAGCTGGAGAAGCATGTTCCTAAGAAGTGCGTATGTTGTGACAGATACTGTTGAGAGGCAGGCTGAGTAATCTTATTTCCTCTGTTCACTCAAGTTCGACAGGAGTGAGATTGGCATTCGACAGGTCGCAAGCATTGTTGAATGATTTTCTATTAAGAGAAACATCGCATTCAAGTTCTGATGTTGGTTCGAGCAATCCACCTGAAGCGTTGTGAGCTGCCTGAGTTACGGGTTTGCACCCATGTTTTCTAATGGGGAACCATAACTTGTGAGAAATCAAAGTGGTATTTGACTCAGTGTCTATTTGCAAACAATCCTGCTGGTCAGATTATTAATCAGTTGTAAAATATCCACACCAAATCCAGTACGAATAAATTTGAACAGCTTGGGCGTCGTGTTTAGCATGTTATTGATAAACAGATTGAGAATAGCACAACGTTACGAACAAGTTGTGATACTCCACGTTTCCACCACCTCGGGTGGCCTTCCTCAAGAGTGTTGTAATCGAAACGTAGAGTATTACAACTTTCTCGGAAAGTTGTGTTATTCTCAATATGTTTATCAATCCTGGTGGTCATTGGAAAACAGTGGGGTAGAATTTATGTAAGTTCTGGCATTTGATTTAAAAGTAGCCAGTAGACCATGGGAGCGACCCACCAGTATTTTGGACATCGGACGAACAAAATGTCTCATCATCATCATCATCATCATCATCATCATCATCATCATCATCATCATCATCATCATCATCAAAACAGCCATGAGCCTGACCAAAGGTACTGTGGCTCGGGCCGCCGCTCACCTCAACAGTGACGTGGAATATCCTAAAAGGAAAGAGTACTACGAAGGACAAAAAAGATTGAAGAAGACTAAATGGAAGAACTAGAAATGGTATGGATACAGGTACGCCATTGACTGCGACACACCGCCATCTCGGATAGCGTCTCTAACCAACGGTTTGAGTGATCACGAG